>VZRW01011652.1:137593-165657 GCA_013398125.1 Aegotheles bennettii | reverse complement strand
CTCCCGAGCTGCTCCTGGCTCGCCCCGCGCGGTCGGTGTCAGCCGGCAGCGGGCGGAGGGACGCGGTGATCGCTCATCACACACACACACACACGCACACTGCGGGCGGAGGCGCTGCTGGTGCCGCTGCCGCCGCCGCCGAGGCTGCGGCTCTCGCCTGCTCTGCCGGAGCGGCGGCAGCAGCTCAGCTCCCTCCCCGCAATGGAGCGGCCGTCACGTGGGGGACGGGCACGTCAAAGGTGCTGCTGTTGCTGCTGGTGCTGCTGCTGCTTCGCCCTCCTCCTCCTCCTCCTCTCCTCCTCGTCGCTCCCGGCTTGCTCACCGAAAACAGCAGCCAAGGAACTGCAGCTGCCAGCAGCTCTGGCAGCAGCCCCGGTAAATGAGATTAGGCAGCACTGGGGGGCCGGGCAGGAAGGGAACGTGGGCTAATGGGATAGGGAAGGAAGCGGGGGGAGTTGGCGGTGAAAGACACCAGTGGGGAAAGGGTGTCACTGCCTTCTTACTCCTTTAGGGACAGCCACGGGGAATCTGCCTGGTTCTCTGCCTTATCCTGGACACTGCATGTATTTTTTTTTTAGTAAGGACTAGGGAGGGATTGTGCCGTGTTGGCACTGCAGACCTCTCTGAGCGGTGGAATGGAGAGAGCAGAGAGCCAGTCTGTTCCAGTGGGTAGGAAGGAGCCCTGAGGACACCTCAGGACTGTTTTGCTATGTCCCAGGCAACTGCCTAATTTTTGAGAGCCTCGAGTTGATCACATTAAAACAAAAAGTGATGTCTGTAAGGCATACTTCCTCATCACATGAACCTGAACGCCTCGATTATCCAAAAGGGTTGAAATGCTCAGAACTCAACATCCACAAAAACACAAGCTTAACTAGAGTGATTAAGCTTTAGGATATTTCCATTTGCAAGTGCCTTTTCTGGAAACTGTAACTCTTATTACAAGGGTGATCTTGCAAAAGAAGTCATCTACTGTGCATGGCACCTTGCAGAGTGTGCACTGGAAAATGACACAGTTGGACATCCTGGGTCACCTCCACTCTTACTTTTTCTACCTTTCTCACATCTCAGAGACTCAAATCAACACCAGCCTGGTAGAAGTTTGCTGTTATCAACTACTGCAGCTACTTTTAACTACTCTTCCAAACTTTGCAGAGGCCTTCAGATCCTTTAACAGAGAAGGTGATAAATTACCTAAGGCAACAACAGGGAGTCGCAGTGGCCACAACAAAACATGGGCAAAAGGACAGGGCTGATCTGGACTTCTTGGAGAGCCAAGGAAAGGAAGACAGAGGTCTGATAATGGTCCTAGAATGACTACCAGAGGAAACAAAGATGATCTTCAACAGGAATAAGAATATTTTTCAGACAGAAGTAGTAAAACGTGAAATGACACAACACAGAATAAGAATCAACAACTCTGTTCAATAAGATATATTGGTAGCAAAGGAAAGGAGCTCTGCAGCAGACAGACACTGTATGTCTCAACTTTTACAGAGGAGAATAATTTAGTATGTCACAAGGAAAAGGCAATGTGGAAACAAATGGTGTGGACAAGAGAGAAATCTGGAGTTTTGTGATGGAAGGGGGATCAACACAAGTGAGAACTCAATAGCACAAGGAAAGGGAAGAAATATCAGTGGTAAAAACAGTGGACAGAGAAAATTATTAAACTAAAGAATGAACAGAGAACTCAGAAAAGGCTTGTTTCCCATTAAAAACCACTTGATGTACAATAGCATCTTGATGAGGCTAAACAGTGAAATCTGAATCAAAATATTAATCTTCCAGCAGACCCTGTGATTCAGTCCAGTCCACTGTTGAGAAATGGGTACCAGCAATAAGGATCTGTCTATAATTTCCCCAGCTTTTACACAGATGTTCTAAATGAGCAGCACCGCAGTGTTCAGAACTCACAGATTTGACTATGTAAGACTGACAGGCGTACTGGAAGTCAAGGAAATGCCTCCCAAGATCTGTTAACACCACAAGTGATGTCCTTGTGGTTGTATGGCATCAAAATAAATTCAAAATCAAAAAATGAAAAAATCATTAAAAATATTGATAATACACATTTTCATTTGTTCTGTCAGCCAACGCTTAACACAGTATTTGTGTTAAAGGGCATAAAAAAAATATAAACAGTATAACATTTCCAATGAAGTTATATGTTTGTTTTCTTATTCTGCCTCATTTTGTACTAAGTTAAAAAAAAACTAGAGAAAATTAAATTCTTTAGTACTGCAATTCTTGGACTCCATACATGAAGTTGTTTACAAGATGACTCCAATCTACCTTTTTACTATAAGCTATGCAAATGGATTTTGGCAGGGGTTGTGTGTCTTCGAAAAACTCCACAACAAAGCTGATTAATTTAGGCAGCAAGATTCCCAAGCTTTTATTTCCTGAGAATCTCTTTAAAAGTAAAGCAAGAAGTATCCCAAACTGAGCCAGGATTTTGGCTATACCGCCTCCTGTTTTTCTTTAATTTTGCTTTAATGATTCTGACTAATTTCACGAAGTAAAATACAAAATGCTATACTAGTTAGACAAGGTTTATATATTTTCTTTGAAAATAAACAAATTTCATTATCATTTGAATAATGAACTTTAGAACTTTACAGCTTTAGAACTTCATTTATACATAGACAGAGCAATGACTTGGACCTACTGAAGTCAATAGGTGTCTGTCCAGTAATGTCAAAAGGAGCTCTATTTCACATACAGTCTTTAATCTTGTCCTCAGAACCAGAGGAATAATTCAAACATTCCAGTGATGTGTCTTATAACTACAGACCTGCTACACTGAAGCACATCACAAATTTTTCCACCTTTTTTTTCATAACCTCTGACAGTATGTCCACCATCAAAATGAAACAGAAGCTTTAATCCCTGAAAAAGCTAAACAGAAGAGAAGACTGGAAACAACTCAACAAAATTTCCTTTTGTCACCATTTTGTGGTGAAAGAGACCCTGGGCCAGACTACTTCCATAAGTGCAAATACAAAGAAAATAATTTCTTTTAGAAATATGTAGCTGAGTAATCGCATTCTAATGTAGTTAGATGTGTTTGCTCAATAGCCTATAGAAGGCTTTAATTCATAAATTACTTACACATCTTCTCCATGTTGAGAGTCATCACTTATCTCATACACAACCAGCATTAGCATCCCCAGATAGTGTGGGTCTGCCAGAAGAGGAATGGCCTGTTTCAAAATGCAGGGCAAAACTACTCATTAATAAAACAAAGACGATGGGAAAGGCTGCCAAGGGGCAGCTTTATCTAACAAGGCAATAAAGCACACATGATTTAGCAAGGTGGTGACTACATTTTCTGTGTTTAGTTTGCATTTTTAATACAACTCAAGTATTCCAATGACATCACACACAAGGTACACAAAACACACAGGCATTTTTAAGTCAAAATATTACATCAGGATGTATATGACAATCTGGATGTGACACAGATCAGGAATTTCGTTCTCTGTCCTGCTGGCCAATGCTGTAGCATTATGTCAGTATGCTGCCTGTATCCATCAATTTATGTCGTCTCTAACTCTTAGCACAGCATAATCTTGTTTCATGACAAAGTCTTTAAAATATTACAGGGTTATTAACAATCACATTCAAATTTACTAAAATAACAAAACATTCTAGTTAACTAGGCTCTAAACCCTCACATGAGTCAATACTGTGCTACCATAAAGTACAAAACCCAGATTTTTTTCCACTAGCCTGGTTAAGCACTGAGACTGTCTGTCTACTTTACTTTAATTGAACAGAAAATATCTGTGACCCTACAGAATTGCAATGTTTCAATGCCAGGCTCTGAATTGGTAGGTAGAGATTCCAGGACCCAACCCTTGGTCTTTTTGAAGATCTGCTCCTTCAGTAGTGAATTGCAATCAGTCCATTTAATGTAGGTCTTCAAATGTCATTCAGATGATTACAGGTTACAGTATGTATTTACTAGAACTGAACCCAGGACTGACTCACAAACTTCATGGCACCTTTTTTAAGCCATAGGCAATCGGCTTGTCCCCTGCCTGACAGCTCTATTGAAACTTTAATTACCTTTGTCAATTTATGATGCTGAAGATCAAAGCTATTTGCACTCTGTTGGTTACGACAAGAGTTAAAAAAACAAGAAAAAGGACTTTCAAACAGAAAAGAGGGAGGTAACTAAAAAGCAGTCTAGATTTAACAAGAAAAACTCTGAACTGATAGGACAACAACAACAAAAAAAACCAAGCACCAAACCCTGAAGTCATGGACAGACGTGATTTCACAGGAACAGAAAATCATTAGAAATAAAGAAAGCCCACATTTCCATAATCTTCTTCACAAATTATGATATACACACACACCCCCCATACATACCATACAGTACAATTTGCAGATACATAAAACTTCAACTCAACTAATTTCTCTTCTGAAAATGCCGATTATTACTGTCATAGAAAATCCACAGCTACATAGAATTTTATATCAATATGGTGCCCACTACAACTATCTATGGAACTTCAACAGCTTCAACAGACAAAGCCAAACAACCTCAGTTACTTGTACTGCAGTGCTGACAATTAAGCCAGTTCTAAGGATATCCAAAAGAGGGCAGTCTTTCTCAAAGAGAAAGAGGTTACATTAGCTGATACACGAGTAGTATGGATCAACATTAATTTTCTTTCCACAGAAAGAACTACCACAACTACATATACACCTTCACGTCCTCAAAAAGTGAGAGTATTTACAGAAATGAGACATACTACACTGTATTCCTTAAAATCTTCCTGGAAGACTCAAGATTAGTTACTTCTGATCTTACATTTAAATTACCAACTAGAGAAATCAAGCAAGCGTGTAGAAATAGAGAACCTCCAGAAAAAAAACATGGGGTTTTGAGTTAAATTTGGATCTTATCATACCAGCATCCTTGACTCAAGCAAGGTCTGAATCCTGGTCTCTCAACTCCCAGAAAGAGCTCCTGGGGAGGTTTTTCCATTTTGTGTAAAAACAGGATTGACACAGAACAAATCTAGTGTTTGGAGAATGGGACATTTGGTCTCTGCTTCTGATAAAATGTTTAATTTAAGGGTGTACTGCTCTCATCATCTCTTATTCGTTGGTGTTTATGACACTCTCCTGAAAGGCAAAGATGAGAGATATATAGGTTAATATCTACATCTTCAGATGCTGCGTACCTCACATCTGAGTGACCCTACAGGGAAAGAAAACACAGTGACTGGTTTTGTGAATTTAGCTACAACTCTTTTAGCCCAAAATATTAGCTTAATTTGACCCAACAGTAGTTTCAGGTTAAAAAAAAACAAAAACAAAGCAACACAACAAACCCATAGTATTTGGGGAGGGTATTGTTGTTTAAACAGCAATAAACACAAACCTAGTAACTGGCCATTCCCTTTTATTCCTCAAAAAAATCTCTCAGACCTGATTCATAGGACCGCATTTGCTCAGATCAAAATAGAATAAACCACTTATTGAGGATTAATTAGGAATGTCAGTGATTTAGAATCCTTTGGCATGAAAGGACTAGAGAAAGGACTCGGAAGCCCTATAAAGGGAGGGGGAAAAGCACACCATGTATGAGAATGCCATGGTTACAGACCAGAACAGATTAATTGTTGGAAGACATCATAACAGAATTAACGGGAGACACTGAGAACTAGCTGGAGGAATAATCTGTGTGGCAAAGTGAGCTGATAAATAAAAATAACCCAGTAGAAGAAAACAAGGAAAAAAACAGGAAAAGAGTCTTAGAAGAGATGGTAGAGAGCACAGAATGAGACATAGGACTTGGTCACGGTTAGCAGGTGACAGTTCTTGCAAGTTGTTGAAATGGTTTTTGGGAAAGTGGCAGATGCGTTTAAGAAGTATAAGGAGAGATTAGGGAGAAACTGAGAAATTTTGGAAAGTAAGAATTGTTCCTTTGTGTATCTGATCTCCTCTTTACACGAAGACAGAATTCTAGAAGCTTCTGACAAATAGGTAAATGCCAAAAATACAGAGTACAAGCTGAATTTTGTAGGTTTTTGTCAGTTATCATAGGTGTTTTCTCTTATTAAAAAATAATTTTTCTTCAAAATACCCTTTTAACTGTAACCTAAGTTTACACATACCACAGAAATAATAAAAACTGTGGCAGCTATCACACCACCACAGGTAGCCTGCAAGTGCCAAACTCTGCTATGCAAGCTGCTACCAAAATTCCTCGCTCTGCTCAGTCCTTCCAGCAATCAGGGTTGATGTGACTTAATCTAATTAATTCATTGAGCTGAATGCACTGGAGAAAAAGAGAGCTCAGCAGTTTAACAGGCTTTGTTCATAATTTTTCTTTCCTTCCCCTACCTTTTATTTTCAAGTTCCCTCTACCATTCACCAATTCCCTGCCTCACATCCACAGATAATCTAATCAAACAGCTTTCCCCCCCCCCCAAGGTCGTTTTGTTTTTCTAAGGGTTTAAATCAGCCAGAATCAATTGTGCATCACAAACTCCACCAATTTACATCCATTTATATCCAAGCACACACAATAAATATCGTTATTACCTCACAGAAATAAATGGAGTTTTCATTCTTTTAAAAACCTACATAGTATTCAGACAAAGAATGCCCGTTTGGTTTTTTTTTAATTAAATTCTCCAGAAACTCAAGGGACTAAAAATTACAAAAAGCAAATCAGCAGGTGTCTATGCTGGCTAAAGATTCCCATTAAAAAAAAAAAAAGAAAAAAGAAAAGGTAATAGAACCATAAACTAGGGATGTGGGTTTTTTTTCAAACTACAGTGTAAACTCAAGTCCTTCCCAGAACTCACCCCTTATCACAAAGATTTTCCCATCAGACTACATGATTATCAGCATTCAACTTTTATATAATTTCTCAAATATTAAAGGAAACTTCCTTAAACTCTGCTAAGGTGCAGATCTATAGATGATCCTTCGAGGTCCCTTCCAACCCTAGAATTCTGTGATTCTAGAATTCTGTAATTAGCTGAGAAAGCCAATTTATGAAAAAAACCTGTATTGTCTCTAAAATCCTTACAAGAGGTTGGGAAGAAGAGTTCAAACAATCATAAATCTAGATGTTCACAATAGTCAGTCAGAACAGTTTAGACAGTCAAGAAAAGTCTTACAAAAACTTTGATGCCATAGAACTTGCCTCAGCTCCCAATATCTGGGAGTCAGTGAGTAAAACACACTTCTTTACTTAAACTATATAATATCAAGCCACTTTGTAAGCAAGTGAAAGTAACCCTGACCTAGAGCGAATAGCCTGAAATGGTAAAACAAAGGAGAAGGAATTGAAAATATGCAAGATATGAAGATACGTAGGAGAAGAAATCTAATTTTGTGTACTCTTTCCAAAATGTCTCATCTTTGTTACAGTGTGCAGTACCATTCTCTAGTTAATGGAAAGAACTGCTAAACACAAGGATATATGTGGTTGGCTTTGTCACTAGCTTCTGTTTCAGTGGTAGAAGCAGACAGTGAAGCCTGATAAGGTATCTGACAGATAAAATGTTTACCATGAAAAAATGTTTTCCCCCTAATATGGCAGAGGGAAGTGAAAGTCATAAGCTCACAGCGATGTTAATAGTTTCACACTCTCTCTTCTTCCTGTGCAGCACTTGCTCATCTGATAGTGTAACAGGATGCTAATGCAAAGGTTATCTAACTAACCTGTGTGTTTGGCCTCATGGTGCTACATGTTCTACATCCATGACTGTGGCTATGTAATATATGCAATAGATAATTTTATGGCATTATAATGCAGTTATATCTAGCACACATTCATCAGAGAAAGCAGTTTCATATTGGCTCAGATTGTTTCAAACAGTTTGATAGTGGAAAAATAAACAGAAGTGAAATTTGGCTTTAGCTCTGTTAGTTCACCTTAGACCAAAAGCTCACCTACTGAAAAGCAGCAATCAAGACACTTCCTTCAGTTCTCACAAGTGGTAATATTTTTCATTCTCCTAAAACATCACCAAACTTTGCAAACATGTGAAGAGGAAGGACCTTAAAATATGGAAGTAACCCTGCAATCTAGACTGATAATACCTTTTAAAGCAACAATCATTTTCACAGCAAGATTCATCAGGCATGAGACTCATCTCCAGGAAGCAAATTGCAGATACAGAATTGTAGCCTAACCGCTTTTTCAGTCAACTCAATGTCACTTCAGTTTGGTGAAGCTGTTCCAGTATATCATTCTTAACGTTATAAATGCCATCATTGTTTTACTAGTCACAATACAGCTTCCAATTACTTGTCCTTCCCAACCTCATCCCAGAGGGTACACACAATATCCCATTAATTTGTATGCATGCACCTGTGATGATGGAAGGCCAGTGTTCATTAATTAGAGCAGGAAAAGGATAAAGTCATGAGTTTGAACCCATGATGATCAGTTTAGCAATAACATGAAAATGATTCAATTCTAAATGTTACCAGTTAATGCTGTCATCACAGGTACTAGTGCTGCATCTACAATAGTTCTCTTCACTCTGGCCACTCTCCATTTCACTAGCCAGCACTTGGGCAATGCTACCTGGATAACCTCTCTGTGCCAGCAGTTCAGAGGGAAATGAACAGGACAGAAGTCACACTTCCTCCTCCTCGTCCACAATGCTGATTCCTCCTCCCTGCACTCTGCGGAAAACAAAGAATTGCCACTCAGCTGCAGAGTCTGTAGTTATGGAGAGGAGACTGCTTTGCGGCAATGATTCCACGTGTCCAAGCAGCCAAACTTCTGATGCAGTATTCATTTTGGGACAAAAAATCCTCTAAGAGTAAGTACTACAACTCCAGAGAAATGAGATATAGTCAGCAGCAAAAGCTTGGTAAAGTAACAGAGAGTAACATCTCGCAGGCCCTTCCTTCCTCCTCCAACCGCTGCTGTCCTACATCCTAAGAGTGCGAGTGTTGTCACAGTATTTACTGATATCAAATATTCATAGCATCATCCATCAGCACGAGGAAGTGAGGAGTTTTGCTATTTCATCATACTACCTTTTCTGCAATATTCCAAAATCCCTGTTCACTCAGCTTTCTTTCCAAAAAAGACATTATTAATTTATTTTCTTAGTGGAAGCCAAGTAGCTCTAAAACACCTCTAAAAAATCCTTTTAAAAACCAACTCCAGAAAAAAACAGCACCTTAATTAAAAGGCAAGAAATCATTTATGATCTTCAAAAGTTCCAATAGGCCATCTAAGAGGTGATCTCTCTTTCCTTTAAAAATAAACAAATAATTACTTAAACAAATGCAACATTGATGTCCAAGCCCAATAAAGCACCACTGCCAGCAAGGGAACCTGAGCACATGATAAAGACTGACAGGCTTCACTTGATGTTGATAAACTATATTTGCAGATTTTCTTGGAACAGTATCTAAAATATTACAATTAAGCATGCGAAGCAGCAAAAAAGGGAATGGAAAAAGGAGCTTTCTAGGGCATCACAAGTGGGACATAATGCACGTTTAATTTTGTTTCAGATCTTTAACTTTCTAAAATTGTGTTTAATTGAAAGAAACATTACTCCCATGCAGGTTCATGTTGCTCTAGTCACCAAATGCTTTGTGTTTTATAATTATTATCAGTTTTAACTGTACCGCTTTAGTATTTCACCTATGTAAATTAAATTAGAAGACGTAGGAAAAAAATAATCAAGCATCTCCACCATTCACTTGTTAAGTAAACACAATTTACCGCATCCATCTTTAGGCACCAATCTTACATGGTTCTTGTTATCTATAAAAGTGCAATGTAATACAAGGGTTTGGGTCTAGGGTCTTGTTTGGCTGCGTCTTATTCCAAACAAAGGATTTCACTTTCTGGAATTGCCAGAGTTTATTGCAAAAAACACCTCCTTCAGGAAGGCAAAATGGAAAAGAATTCCTTTCTATTCACCCTGCTGTACTGCAATTAAGTTATATTCAGGACAAGCAGATAAACTATAGTATCTTCCCGATTTATTTCTCAAAAAGATGAGGAAAAAGATTGAAAGTAGTCACGATTATCAGAGAAACACATCCATTACAGAGCCTTGGAGGGCTCCAACTTCTAGTTATGATGCTGGCAGCATGAGTCAGTTCTGGGTTGCCGAGAAACTACCCTTCCTTTCCTGTGTTGTTTTCCCCTCATTAGAACACACTGGCTTCAGAAAGGGAGACACTAACTGACCTGGAAAACTCATTTCTTGTGTAGTGAATTCAAAGTCCAACCTGCTCACTGGGGCCTGAATTTCACCCTTCAGCCACAGTGTTCCAGTGCTGAAACAGAAATAAACCGAAAGAGAAATATTACAAAGAAAGGGATGTAATAAAACTGCATCTTTTCACTAGTTTTTTTTCTGTTTGTTACTGCTACAACTCATGCAGGGAGGAAGCCTGAGAGAGAAGCAAAAGGATAAAATAAGGACTTTTATTTCCATGACAATCTGTCACTTTTTTCTTCTCTCTTCAAAGTTGTCCTGAATCACATACCACAAGCAATGTGTAAGCGTCTAATCACTACGTTTTCAATGTGTTTCAATGCATTCTTTTCATTGCCTCTGTATTGCCTAATTACCTTTCAAAGATACAAGCATTCTGTTTGGTTTTAGTTATATCTGTATAGATAAAAATATACTGCCTTTGAATAATGAGAAATCACAGTGCTGGTCAACCAACTCAATGAAATTTCTTTATTTGTTTTGAGAAATGTAACAATTGTTTACCTCATATTGACCCATTTGCTTTTAGAAAAAGTAAAGTTCCTATAAAGTTCTGTTCTCCAAAATCTCACTGTTTGTATTTATTACATTCAATATATATAGCATAATGGTTGCTGCTATATGGCCAAGATGTTTGAAGTTAGACAGCTAATTGGAAATAGAGACTATACTAATATTCCTGTGAGGGGGGGGGAAGCAATCTGGTTTTATTAAGGTGTAAATGTGTACATTAATTCAACTTTCTCCAGAAGTAAAAAAAAAAAATTAAAGAAGTAGAAAATGGTTAACAAGCACATTATCCAAAAAGACAGGAGAAATTAAATGTTTCTAACTCTTTAAGTATGCCTGTACAGAAGATCTATATTCAAATTGCTTAGAAATTTGCTGGGTGTGTGGAGGGGTAGGAAGTGTATGGGCATGGAGCAGTGGAAATGAATGAATATAGAAAAAATAGCCAAAAATATTGAATATAATTCAGCCTCAGCTGTTCTAGGATTAGGACAGAGATACCATCAAGTCTACCATCACACCTGCATTCATAGCTCTTCTAGTGAACATACAAAAGAACTTTGCAAATGAATGTTTCTTCTCATGAGTTCTTAAAGCTTTAACGATCTCCTGCATAATTCAATAAATAAATAAATCTTTCTAAATTATTTTGCCCCAATCTAGATGAACATGAAAATTTTGGAGTTGTATTATTTCCTGTCTTATATTTTGTGTTCACGTAAACTGGGACAAAACACCTAGAAAAGTGCATTCAAATATTGGTAGTGTATCCCGTAGCTGCTAATTCAAGTTAACTGGGAACTTTGCCTAAAGTAGGGCCCTCTGCCACACCAGCTGACTTCAGGCTACCAGCCAGGCAGGAGCTCAGAAGCCCTCAGAGCCCTTTCCAAGCCAGGCACACCTTCCCAAAGTGCAGCAAAATCCAGAAGCCTTTCTCAGGACAGCCCACAGCTTCCTGACTGGTAGAGCAGGACACTTGAGAAGTGGGGACAGGCCTGGTAATTCCAGAGCTATCAAAATCCTGTCTTCATGGGAAAGACCATAGAAACAACAGCTCCCCGAGGTACACTAAGGAAAAGGGGCTTTGGTCTCCTGACCGTGAGCAACTCCACCTGACAAGGCTTCTGTGAAACCTCATCCCAGCAGCATCCTAAGAACCCAGAGAGCTTTATTTCTGACACATAACACAACAGACACGTTTAATACAAACACAGGAGGTAACCAGAGGAGAGAAGAGTGCAATGACCCTGGGTCACAAATGGGAGCAAAGACTGACTCGATGCGTTACTTGATTAATAGCACTAAGATACTCTGGCACAGGGAGCAAAATAAGACTGAGAAACTTGCAGGCATGCAGCAAGCAGATGAAGGATTAGAAAAGAAATTAGGACCACAACTTTAAAGGAGAGAGACAGAAGTAAAAAACCTTTCTGACCCATAATAAGTCACACACGGTTAGATCAAAAACAGAATAAAAGGACCTAAAATAGGATTTTATTGCCAAAAAGGGCGGTGGGGAGACAGCAAGAGAAAACAGCTTTAGCATGCAGAAAGGCATTTCTCTCTGAAGACATTCACCTTTCAAAAAACCTAGGCGTGGTATTCCTAGGATCACAGAAGTACGTTTTGCATGAAGGAAAGAAACTAGAAAGAAGGGCTTGTAAAAGACCCTAATACAGGAAAAGATGAGCAATTTCAAACAGAAGATGTATTATTTCTGAAGCCAAAAAATGCATTTGCTTTTTACTGAGACACGTAGCATGTAAGGCAAGGGCTTTCACACATTCCACAAACTATGCAGACCTGGATTTTCTGTAGGCTGTCAGGAAAATGCTATTTCTACAGGCAAATAATGAGCTTTTCAAAAATCAGTGTTCAATACAAACCCTATCATAGGATTAATGAGCACTGTTCCAGCAAAAGGAGAGTGTTTAGGAAAAGAATGTGTGATATTTTAATCTAAAAATTCTCTTCAACATTTAATTTTGGACTCTTAATAAGATTGAAAAGTAGATCCTGATGCTCTAACTAAATTCAAGCGCAGATAATTAGCATACTTTGCAGGGAAAACCAGAACCCTAAGGAACAAATTATTTTCTGGTACTTCTGATCAATAATAAACACTTGAATATCAGTGCTAGGCAAAGGTGGTTTTATATATACAGCTGGGTTTTTTCAAGTTGTTTCAGCAACTTCAGGCACAATTTCCACTGGCTTTGCTGAGTTTTACGAGTTCAAAAGTTGCAGACAACACTCCACCCTCTATTTGCAGACCATTTAGCTTAAAAAAAAATAAATGAAATAAAAAAAAAGAGAGACTGTTTCATGATCATTATTATTCAGGGAGAACTAAACCTTTAATCACATTTTTTTTCCTGCATCATTTGGATATTGCTGCAGACTTGAGATATCAGTCGTCTCCTCTAAGATGCTGCTGCCGAGACTTCAATTCCTGAAAATAATTCTAATTTCTGTCACACTTGCAACCTTTAAGAGCTCAGTCCTATTGCCAAGTCCTTGTCTTACTGGGCTGTAGAACTGAAAGAGGTGACTCTCCATTCACTTACTATGAGGAAGCGTGGCACAAGTTTGCATCCATACTGTTAGCCTGTCCCCCCTCAAAACAAGGGGGACTTCTTCCCTACTGCCTGTTGGAAATGGTTGCTAGCCCATGCTATCCATCTCCAGGCACTGTCAGGAAGAGCAATGATTGCCTCAGGTCAACATTACACCAGGAAACTAACTGAATATGGAATCACTGGACAGTGATGAAACACAACCCCTGCCCCTGCTAAGTTTCCTAACATAAACACAGTCTTAAGGCCTAAACTGATTATTGCTCCATCCCCCACCCCCAGTTCCAGTTAGTGCACAAAGAGAAATACAATCACTTTACATGGGCTGTCTGCACAACTGACTTTTGGTCCTGTAAGCAAGGTCTTTTGAAAGAGACTGTGCTCTCAACTTTTTCTGAGCTCTCCCCGAGAGTGATACCATACCTTGTGATGTATGTAGCAGTACAAAAGTAACAAGGCTTAAGATAACAGCTTCTTTATTCATTACAGTTACTGTGAATATTCTAACTTAGAATTATCACATTAAAGATGCATTAAAGATGTGCAACTCCTTTACAAAAAGATGGGGGGAGAAATAAGCTAAACAAGAACAGTTTGTGAAAGTAACACATCTAGTACTGAAAAATCAAGTGCTACATACTTAAAATAACCTTTTTAATTTTAGTACAGATACTCTCTCTCATTTCCAAACATAAGCAGGTATATGGATAAACAAGCCCTTCTAGTGTACTTTGGTGGAGGATAGTATCTCACATTTCCCAACAAGCTCTCAGCTCACAAGCTGAAGAGGCGAAGTGAGGGGGGAAAAAAGTAATTTAAGAAATAAACCAGAACTATTTATCTGAAGAAGATATAGTTTCTTCCTGGAAACAAAAGGTAAATTCTAAAGGCTGTCTTCCCTGTCTGAACAGGAAAAGCTGCTTTATTACATACCACATATCATTTGAAGTAAAATTAAAGACTCACAGAAGTCTTAGAGTTACTTACATGGACAATCAAAACATAACAGACTTCACTATTCAAAAGTTTTGCCTGGGATCTAATACCAAGTGATTTACTGGTTAGGGATTCACGTCTCCTGCTCATATTCAGAACTGGGCATATATAAAAAAAAAAGATGGGTTGGGAGCATGGGGGAGAAAGTATGGAGTTTTCTGTGTGGATTGGCTGTCTGAACTAAAACAGCACAAACTTGATTACTACCCACAGCAACATTTTTTTTCCCCTCTAAAGTACAATTCCTAAAATACAGGACCTTCAGTCCTTTGTAACAGAACCTAATAGCACACTAACCCTATTTTAAGATCTTTTGTCCTCCCTTGGAAGCCTTCACTTATTTAAATATTTATGATACATAAATATATTTAACTTATATCATTATTTAATTTGTATCATTAGCTGAACTGCTGAAAACTGTCAGTCCACTGGTAATGGTTCTGTGGTAAAGCCAACACAATTGCTACAGCCTTCCTCCTACTGCTCCGGAACAAAATTCTTCACACGCCTCTCTCATTCTACCTGGGATCTTCTACAGAAATTAGAGTTCCCTTTTTTTTTTTCCTTTTTCTTTTTTTTTGTTTTTTAATTAATTGCTTTCAGCTAAGGTCATAGGTCACAGCTAAAACCTAATTCACAAAGTAGCATTCCTGAGTTCGGTTAGATTTGTTACTAAAAAATATTCACAATAGGTCATTTATAAGAACTGCAGTTCAATAAGTATAATTTTAATAAAGTCCTAAAACTGACTAAGAACAGGGGAATCACATTAATGACTAGAATGCTAGAAATACTTGAAAACATCATCATGGAAGAGAACATCCTCTGAAGAAATCCTTACTTCCTTTCACCAGGTTATTTAATTGTGGGTATTTCTACCCAGTTCTAATATAACAGCATCTATAAAAATGGTTTCAATTAAGTAGGAAAGATAGGTGATAGGCACTATCATCCTAAAGACTGTGGGACAGAATTATCTGTGCCATGCCCTGCAAGACCCAGGGAAGGAATTTTTCAAACCTAATGATTCACTGTAAGAATATATGAAAGACACAAAGAACTAAAGTATTTCTTTCACCTACCTTTTTTTATCAGTCATATTTTAGTGGACTCGTGCTCCAGCTCTCTGGAGGTACCTACTTCTTTCCATTCATTCTAGAGGGAAGCTAGAGACCTAGCTTAGGCTAGACATCTAACTTTTAAACAGCAAACATTCTGTAAGGTAAACCCAGACCACTTGTATCCAGGTCTATACTACCTAAGTATTTCTAAGCCCTTCCTAAAGCAGCAGCATGCCAAAAGCCAATCAGTTGTCAAATCTTGTTAAGGTCAGCTGGTACAGTTCTGCACTATTGAGTTAGATTTCACTGTAGACTTCCTACAGACCAAAAAACTTGATATCCTGCATTATCTTGTTCTAAGAAGAATAGAAACATTACTGTGGCGAATCATATTTTGTGGTGATGAACCAAATGATTTTAGCATTTCTTCACCTATAGAGATTTAAACGTATCCTGCAAAGGTTGAAAGAATGGAGGCTGAAGTTTACATGGGAACAAAGTAGTCCATGAACTTCAAAACTTCATAAAATTCTTTAGTACAAATCAACCTCTAAAAGTTAGTAAGTCAACCCTGTAAGACATTTGTGTTAACCCTCCCCCATCCCACACCTCACCCTATTTCCCTCTCTATTGCTATTAATCTTTAACTCAGTATCACCTTCAAATAGATCCACCTAGGCTTTTTGGAAACAGAGGTTGGAGACAGTCTTCAATGACATTCAAATCAAACTGACCCTCACATGGAATTATTAATGCTGACTTTTAAGTCCTTTTATGCTAACCATCAGCAACAAAGGTAAGACTTCCAACATTACTGATTACTGTTCTTTTAATCTTCTCTCCAATAGTTTTCTTTGAACCAATTTAAACTAGAAACTGCCTGCCAACTTTAATTGGATTTCCTTCGATTTTATATGCCTCTGCATTTAAGCAAAAAGCACTACAGAAAAAACGAGTAATTCATGTCCTAATTGTTCATTGGACTTCCAGAGAATTACAGTAGCAACATCAACACATATGCTGATATGTAATCAAAGATATATTATGCCGTACACGCAATCAGAAATCATTGGGAAGATTGCTAATCAAGATTTTGCCTCACATTGTTGCTTACATTTGTCTCCTAGATATTCAACCTTTTCCTGCCATCCCCCACACAGAACAAAATATTTACCTTTAGAAAATAAAGAACCCTTCAGAGCAGGCTTATTGGGTATGCTTTTGTCATACAATAGAGGAGTGTGCTCCACTGTATAAGTAAATATTATCTCAAAGTAAACACCTCATACAAATGTACTGACTGTATCTCACTTCTGCTTTATGATTTGTTCTGAACATGGAGGCCCATTTGCTGCCTCCTCTACAAGGATTATGCTGCAATGAAGGCCAGACTTAGCACTTACCACCCCCAGCCTGCCACTAGCCTTTTTTATTTCTCAAATAAAAAAGAGGACAAGAATGCTATAGTGTACCAATCTATGACATGCACAACCCATTCTGCATTAGCATATCTGGCGTAATTGATATTTAAAAAATTTGCATGTCAAAAACCATAACGTTTTCGTTCTGAACTTGACTTCCCATTTTATAGGAAATGGCTTATGCTGTCACCTTCTCCATTGCTCTTTGGTAACCCCCAAAGCAGCATCTGAAGACCAAGTGAGAACACACATGCTAATCTTTTCCTGAGATTATTATAAATGCTACTGTAAACATGTTCTCTATTGCATATATAGCATGGTGTTTTTTCTTAAATAACCTGACAAATCCATATGGTGTCTGATCCTCTTGGTACCACTGTCAGCAGCATGTGACATACATCATACTTGACTTCACCACTGTCACCTGCAGGTAGCTCTTTTCAGTAGCTCTTTCCTATCCACCTCTCTCATCAGAATAGTGATATCTACATCAAGGACAGATGTTCCAGGCCTACAAGAGGCAGGAAGGCAATGAACCTGGATCATCAACTCTATGTCATCGTTACAACGTTGATTATGATCCTTCCGAGCAGAGTAGGAGAACAGTGCTCAAAACAATCAAGGTTCCTGCTTACCCACCTCTACCAGGCCTTCCAGTCTGATGGCAGTACCTGTTACTTTTCAAAATCTCCACAGAAGTCAAAACCATGCTGACAGTGTTGTTCAACCCACAGACAACACTGACAGGATTACATTAATAGATAGTTTCTGTTTTGAAGAATATCCAAGTAAATTTGCTTTGCATTCCCTACTCTCCAAAGAGAGCAAGAGAAAGTTCCTTCATTTTTAAACAGTTCTCCAAAATTTGAGATTCATGGCCAGAGACTCTAAAGATCCAAATGAAACTGCCAATTTTGATTACTCTGGTAATAAAAAATGTTTATAGTATTTGTTTCACCAGTGTTTGTTTGTAAGTTGTTAGAGTTGGAGAAACATTACATAAATGTGTAAATATTTGCCTATAAATTAAAACCAATAACTTTGATTAGAATTATCTATTAGAATTTTCACTAGTTTTCTTTTTTAAAACCATTCACACAGACATGATGCCCCTTTGACGTGAAAAGCCACAACCATGGCAACTCTGTGAGGTGTAAAGAGAAACAGATAGAATATTTTAGACTTAGGCTTAAAGTTTACTTCCTACCATGCATTTTTAAGTTCTTAAGAATCCTCCAAGGGGTCAGGTAGATAGGCTGACTTATTTCAAACAGAAAATACACACAAAGTTGTGCCTTCATAGGACATCAAAGGATACGTGAAACTCAAATCTCAACACGGTATCTCTTTCCACTTGAGATACTCTTATTTCACTGAAGATTGAGCTTTCAAATTCAGAGGAACATCAAAAGGAATGCCAAACAAATCAATCTTTCTGGTGCTGATGGTGCCCTTTTTCGAGCATAGCAATATCCCCTGCGCAAGTTCTGCTCAGTTTTTTCCTGCACAATTCTATGGATAGCCTGGCTCTAAGAGAGAAGAACTGTTTTTATGCATCAGTTGTAAAGCAGCCAGCAACTCAACAAATACAGCACAAACCCAGAAAAAATGTTCTTGAATTTTCTGTGCATTTGATATATGGAAGTGTAGCATCTTTTAAAGATACTAATGACTTTAACAGGAATTAAAACCTGACAGAGCAGTTCTCCTGAAGAAGCCCACACGTTCACTGATGCAGAAATTTCACTTCTCAACTGCCTCTGTTTTAGCTAAAAATTACTACAGCAGGATTTATACAGGAGGTAGAAAATTTTCCTTTTTTCCTAATTCCCAGGAAATACACAGTTACCCCAGAAAGCACTGAAATAGTAAGATTCATTGCAAGTAATTTATGTATTTTGTAGAAGCATGACACATAGTTCAACACAATGCTAATTTTGCACAGTTCCAGCCTGGGTTGTTCAAGGAACTCTGAAGATTTCTATCATCCTTAAATAGCATGACTCCTTGATAAGTATCGAGCACTGATTGACTTGTTATCTCTACAGAAATAATTACCTTACAATTTGTACAAACACAAAACAACCTAAATATGGAGAACTGCAGTTACTTTACATTGCATCAATATTTCAATCTAACATACAACTTACCCAGGGGATATATTTGTGCTGTATTTTTTGGCACAATCAATTCTTTGAAAGATTCATCAAATATATATCAGATATATCTGTTGTCTTTCTCTCAAAAGGCAGCCTTTCCTAGTCTTCTACTACATACCATAAAAGCAGGTTCTACTCCGACACAGGGTAATCAGTGGTGGAATCTCTACTTACACATATGCAAAGTTTATGTCAGCAGACTCAAATGCTGGCAACAACCTGTCAAACTCAGCAATGTGGCAGTCAGCAAGGACAAATATTGAAATTCAACAGTAACCAGAATGAAGAAAGCCAAACAATACTGAAACAAGTGACATGCCTGTTGCCAGTTACACTGCAGATACAGAACACTACAAATGAATTGTCCCAAATCTATAAACATGGCTTGTCTGAATTCCCTACCATGGGTTTACTTTCCTATGATATGAGTTTTACCACTGAAGCACTGAGCACTCATACCAACAGAGTCTGCCTTCAACTTTTGAGGCAGGTGCAGCAAACCTGCAAAGCACAAGGGGCTAGGCAGCATCCTTGAGCATATGTGGGAAGGAGAGCATACTCCAGCACACCAAATGGGGGAAAACTGACAAACAGATTGATGGCACAGCTGTCACTTTGAATCAACAGCAAATGAATAAGCTCTGAAGGCTGAGTTAAGAGACACATGTACATGTGGTTGGGGGATAGCGTCATCCTATATAGCAAGGAGGTGACAGAAGTAGGGACAGAACTGCAACTGCTAAAGACATCACCAAAGCCAGTATGAACTTTGCTAGAGGTAATTATACTCTGCCAAAGCACCATCACCTGAGATCGTTAACACAGCAAGACGCAGAGCTCAAACAGAAAGTGTGCATAAGCAACTAATCCAGCCAAGTAACTGTCAGAGTTTGAAGGAAGAGCAGCTAAGTAAATATTTAGGAGATAGAAAACACTAGTCACTGACAAAAAAGTGGATTTCCACAGCAATTAAAGGATAGACCCTCTACAAATCTCTAGGAGAGTCTCTCTTTAGCTTACAGTTCTGTAGTGCCAAATACAATAGCATTCTAGCCACTATGCACAATAGAATAGGATAGTGTAAAAGGAATAATAAGGAAGAATTATTTCCCCAGGACACTTTTCAAGATCTCCCTGACAAGCTATTAAAAAAAAAAAAAGGCAGGCTGGGGGGAGACAACAGCAGTAAAAAGACAGATGCTGATTTTCCTAGAAATGCACTTCAAATTTTTTAGGAAAATTGAGGATTCTTTCCCAAAAAAATATTCAGAAGACCTTGCCACCTCTACAAAATAGAGGGGAAAAGTTTAACAACAATAATAGTAACACACCATTTAATTTCAAAAGATATTTAACCAGTTATCTAACCAGTTTTAAAAAATTCCTGAGTTAAGACAGGGAAGCACTTTGCCAGGCACATTTGGAAGCAAAGTACAAAAACCAACTTTGGGAAGACGAGAAGATTACTCATGTCTCTACAGACTAGAGCTCCCTAACAGCTGCTTCTCTCTGCTTCAGGCTGTTCTTTCTTTCCAGGCAAGGGGAACTAGGAAACCCCTCTTGCACTCTCTTCTAGACATCCCCATTCAAGAACAGGAAATCAAACAGAGAGAGTACTCCCTCTTCTCTTTCATCACTCCCACAAGAGAAATCCTGAGTTCTACACGCACACTTACTTGCTGTAGCTCCTCACTAACAGCAGCTCTGAAGCCCTTTCAGCACAGTTAGCCCTAGCAGCTGGGCATTGCCTCTTCTAACAGCTGTTTCTCATCAGCTGCACAGCCACAGCTGGGAAAATAGTTAGGCTGCACCATATTACCACAGGGTATAAGGAAGCTCCAAGCCATATACTTTTATTTATATTTATTGTCCAATACAGTGCTTACAGGCCTGAATTTCTCATAACGTAATGCTTCAGTCTTCTTTTTTATTTTGTGAACAGTTTCCCAAGACACAAAGCACAAAAAAAGTAGATGCTTGGTCAAGAATCCCTCACCCAAGCACGTAAGATTCCCCCAAGGAAAGCTAAAGTCATTCAAAGGGAAGTAGGTGCTCCCACTGATTCCCACACCCACTCTGAGCTACGGCCCTATCTTCCCTTTGTTTTCACTGTGATCAGATCAAAAGACCAACAAGAAGGGAGAACGTTAAGAGATTTATTTTTTTTTTCAGCATTTTCAATGTTTGCATCCGGTATTGAAAGGAAGCACAACAATGTCATCAAGGTCATTGACAGAAGATACATTAAGATATTTACTGCTGAGAAGGAAAGGCAGCTCTTCATAAGAGTTTTTTGGTCACACAATATGAAAGAAATTAAGATATTAACCTCTCTGATCATTGATTAGTTTTGACCATGAACACAAAAGCAGGAAACTGCATCATTGATTTTATTAAGTAATTTTAGAAACCTTTTAGTGCTACATAAGACAACATAACTCCTCTATCTGTGATGGAGGCTTAGAACTCATCTTTGTATGTACTGGAAAAAAAGCACCACCACACCCTTGGAAATCCACCTGATGCACAAGAAATAGAGGGGGAAAGGACAGTCCCTACTGTTCATCTCAGCCAATTCTGTGAGATGTAGTTTGAGACTATATCTGTAAGTAGAGGTACTTGTTCTTATCTCAGTGAATAACTGCAAACCACAACCAACAAACGCAAGTGTCCTACATCTCAGGTAAATCACTTCACACTTGCTCTGAAGGACTGCAAACACTTTCTTAGCAGTTGTGGAAACTAGATGTCTCTAGCATCTCCAAATATTTTTTCCAGCAGAAACTCTCAAAAAATGTTATCTGAACTTCCTAATGATCTGTGTTTTTTAACAAGTTTACATGCTCAATCGTATTGCTTGCTCTAGTTACACTGAAACATATCAAGCTATATGCAGAAGTCTATTATGGCTATACAGTTATTTATATTGACCAAACTTGCAACAGCAAAGAAATCACATCTCACCTTTTTCCATAGAAACTAGTGCTTATTGTTGGGGATCCAGGTGAAGCTGGGTGATGTAATCTCAAGCTGGCAGCAAGCTGCCCCAGCGCACTGGGTGCTCAGGGAGTGCAGAGCCAGCCTCCCTTCCCAGCACTTGATGTTCTTGCTGGGTTTGTAGGTTGAGCAGTTTCTCGACATCCAACACAGAGCACGTCCTGCTCTCTCCCCCGGTGCTCAGGCACTGAAGGTCCCCCAGTGCCTCCAGCCCTGCCTTTTAAGGTCCACCCCCTTGTTAAGCATTTAGCTTTATTAATACCAAACAATTAGCACCTGTGTAATGACCAGTAGGGCTGCTCTGTCAATCAGCAATCAGGTAGCCCTCTGGTCAACCTCTACAGTTTATCATAGAGATTTATACTACTTTATTTGCCTTTCATATCTGTCATTCCTGTGCCTTCCATTAAGGTGCTTTATTTACTATTTGTTGGTGTAACACTAGTTCTCATTTTAGTTCTCTTAACCAGGAGATCAAGAGAGGAGAGCACAGCCTGGAAAAACACTCAAGTGACTGGAAATGATGCTGTGGCAGGTTACAGCCCTCTGCTAGACATTAAAGGACTCATTAATGAGAACTGTTTCCTTGTACTTTGAGCATAGTAATTCCATAAAACCCAGGTTTGCCTCCCACCTCTATTGCAGTAGCACAATATTGAACAATATTCAGAGATTAAATTCCCATTAACTTCATTAACATAAGCATTCAGGTAAAATAGAATTTCCCTACTACAGGAGAAGCAGCAGTACAAACAGTTTCTTAACTAGAAAATGAAGTCCAGGGAAGGAGATGGGAAAGAATAAGAGAACGAATAGTTGCTTCTTCCTCAGGAAAGGGTTTGATCAAAACTCTGAAGTTCCTGGATTCCACAGAGCCCAACTGTCACCTAAGATAAAAGAGACCACGTTCCCAAATTTTTATACCTTAGATACCCATGGAAGTGGTTTGTGTTCCAGTGCCAGCTTGTGTTGTTTCAAGGGATGATGATAAACTTCTGGCCTCAATCACAGCTCCTGTAACTTGTGAGTTACAGCACAGAATTCTGCACTTAAATAACTTCTTTATTACTTCAGCCACTGAGCCAAAGTAATGCAAAACTATTTCCAAACAAATTATTGATGATTACCTCTTGTGCCTTTTAATGTCTACGCCCCATTCTGAAAGTAGTGTTAGGAAAAAAACAAGCTCAATAGCAGAGGTCAACGTGATATGCTTTCTATACTCAATGTCTACTTTTGAATCGAAAAAACAAGACCAGAGGTTCAGAATACAGTTTTGTGTCTCATCCATCTATCTCAATATGATCTCAGAAACTGAGTATTAGTGGAGGTCTCACTGATGTAGAAGGCAGTGGTCTAACTTAAGCTCAGATTTCCCTACTTGTTGCTCCCCTAAACTATAGGCTGTCCTTTATATTTGATAAGAGAAGAGCTGTGTGAGAAGAGTGTAACAAATATATCCCAAGTTTTGTCTCTCTTCCTCCTGCAAAGAACTGGAAAACATTAAGTGGTTATAAACTAAAAATACCCAAATTGTTTCCCTTAATCACTTATAAACCAAGTATTGTGAATGAATGTTGTTTAGGACACACATGGTTGGCTGCACTGAAAGGTAATGGCTCCTGAGCCAAGGGCATCTCAGATGCTGACATGCAAAATCTGATCTCCCTACTTATATAAAGGGTCACAAATGTTATTTCTTGAACAGAGAAATATATCCCATATATCCCATATATCTCACATTCTCAAGCTGTTACCCCACATTTCCAACAGAGAGGTATCTAAAGAAATTGAAAAAGACACATCTATTACTCCTTAAGTATGCTTATCATATTTATATGTAACTAATTTCTACAAATATATTTAGATATATAGTTTTAGTACATAAATATGTATATACATGTCTATAAAATCCTCTAACAGAGACTTCACCAGTTCTCAATACCTATTGTTTCATTTACACCTTCAAAAATTGGCAAGAAATTATGCCTAGCACAACTAGATTTAGCCTTGTACAGGTGCTAGAAACTCATGCTTTCTGGGTGTGTCCCTGGGCTCTGCACAGTGGTCAAAATCAGCAGTCCTGTGCCAGGAGCCCTCCATCTTCCAGCAATCTTCTAAAGCCATAATTTGTCATTTGGCTCCAGTTTCTCTCCTGCATGGGCTCTCATCAGTTCTCTCCATGCATTCTCTCATTAGCAGAAGTAAACAGACAAAAAAAAAAAAAAGCAGAGGAAATTCAAGTCACTTCTTTGTTGCACACTCCCACTTCTGGAATCCTAATCCACTGGGCTGCTATAGTACTTACGTAAAAAGGGGTAAAGCACTTTGGTTTGGCATTTCAAGACAAGCAGCGAGAGAGTTGGGCATTGCCCAGCTTAGAAGCAGGTAACTCCTTTTTACCATATCACACTTCAGACACACCACTGCCTCAAACCAAAACAGGCCTGATTTTTTGGAATCTCTCCCTAGGCCAGCATCACACTTCAGTGGACTTACTCTTGCTGACTAACCTGCCACTTATGTTTTCTCAGCCATAATCTTTTTCCTGAAATTCTAATTTTTAACAGGTTTCCCTATGGATTCATTTTCATCCAGCGCTTATTTTCCCTGAGGGGCTAGCATTTTACCTAGTACACCGACACACGAGCAGCATAACCACTGCCAGCAGAACTCTGCAAACACCACTTAAATCAGCTTGTGCAAAACCATAATGTGGTGGAAAAAAACCTCCTTTACAAGTCAGATCACATTCTCTGAATAGCCACATTTTTAGCATAATGTGTGAATAAGGGTATAGATTTATCAAGCAGTGTTAACTAAACACATCAGCAGAAAAACCTTAAGGGAATAGCAGCAGCCTTATATTCCTAATAGTGATTTTCTTCTGTGAAGAGTTCCAATGTGTTTTTTCATCTTATTTTTGCAAAACCTCCTGTATTATTCATTCCAGTATTAAAGCAGAAACGAACACTTCATTACATAATCTCAACCATACTTCCCTGTTGCCAATAATATCTGAAGTTCAACACACTACAAATATTTGAAAGGCATCAATCATATTTGCAAAAACAGTTTATTTTATCGAGTCCAAAATATCCAACATAAGTGTTAGTCACTTTTCCTATCAAATTTCATGTGCTGCAAGAAGCAGATTGTACTTATCACCTTATCAAAAAGTTACTGACAGTTTATAAATCTGTTAAGCGGGAGTATTTCTCATGTAAGGAAATATTCTGCATTCAAAACCTGAGAAAATTAAAAGGGAACTCAAATTAGAGAACAGCAGTCTTCCTTTCAAAAGTAGACCCTATACCAGCTATCGTCTAGGATCTTCCTTCCTACATACATTATATACTCAGTTTTCCTTTCACCTTTTACACGTACAGACTTACGTCACCGCACACATGCAAGGAGACAATTTTTTTAAAAAAATATTATTAGTCATTATGATCAAATTTTATCTCCTAACTGTACAAAATCTCAAAGTACAGCTAACCATTAACAGTGCCTCACCCTGAGATCTCAGTGGAATGAGCTAAAATACAGCATGTGAAAGGATCCTTTGACTGCCTTCCTCCTATAAAGCCTCTTGCCACGTTTCCTTCCATAACTTTTCAGATATTTAAGCTTTAGCCTCCTAGGCCACCTGGATCTTAGTAAGGCTCTCACCGCTTCAACCTAACGTGTTCTCCCTTTCTCTGCACTGCTACCAACCCCCATGTCTCCCTTATGTTACTTCAGAGCACTGCTACCCGAATCAATTTCTAATTCTTTATCAGCTTCTTCACACTCCTTCAGTAGCCCCCTTATTCTCCCCCAACTTCTCATATGTAATGTTAGTCACTCCAATATTTAGCCATACTGTATCCATCAGATCTAGTTTTTAACCATATGTTTGTCTTTGTTCTCAATGAAAGTAGCCCATGTGCATATATATATATATGTGTGTGTGTATGCATTCCTATTTAGTTATATTTTATGCACAATTATGGCTGACTCCACACTTTTCTTCATACTGCTTGTATCTTCTTGTGCACTGGAATCCATCAACTTCAGTTCCAGCAGTTCTATTAGTTTTTATTTCCTAGCGTTTTCTAAAAGTGGCTCCTGGTAGCTTGTATAAATAAAAGCAGCATTTTACAGGAACAACAGATTTATAACTTTAATCAGACTGCCCTCCTTCTTGCATTTAAGTCTACAGTACGTGACAAATCAATTTAAGCAAGCTGGTATCAAATCTGAAGCCAAACACATTTTTGAGCCAAACCTTACATCTCTGAAAAGCTTCAAGCTTATTTTCAGGTTGTTAAATTATTGATAAGGAAAACAAATTATTTTTTTCAGCTCAAGCAATGTCATACAGTCACAATACATACAACAATAGCTAAGGTAGCTTTTCTGGTTTATTAGCTTCACAAGCCTTTAGAATTAAATTACCTACCCTTTTCTCTTCAGAATCCAGATAAACAGCCACTATATACAGCTTCTACTAACTTCAGATGGGAATAACAGATTAGCCTGAAAACAGACTGCCAGACAAAAAAAAAACATTGGAGACTTGCAAACTTCCAAGTTTATTTATTAAAATGGTATTATTTCACCACTATCATTAAATGTAGACACTTCAGAAAAAAAAAAAAAAAGCAATGCATTCTGTTCTGACAACAAACAGTTTCCTCAAAAGATCTGATAAAATAAAAGAGATTCCATCCAAAGAAGCAATGGAAGAATTGCAAACAGTCTTGGGAGAAACAGGCATATGGCAAGAACAGCAACAACCTTCCTGAAACAAAAAACCTTAGGAGTATCTACACACATAGTTTTGCTTAGACTTGTAGTTCTGTGGAGTATTAAGTGATTTAAGTCCCAGTGATTTTAGTAAGTTTCTCTCTCCTAGCATTTCCAGGGGATATCCTGGGCACAACAAAGGATAAGGTGATGTAACCTTCTGTAGGAGTATCCCAACCACTACAGTACAAGATACATAAAAGAAGGAAGGAGATAAAATGTTACCAATCTTTCCTGTTCTGAAGTAGAACAGCAGTAGTGAGGTAAGCAACTATTTATGAAGGAGCACAAATCACTCTCATGTCCTATCCCAGAAATACCCTAAACATCAGTTTCAGGACTTAATGATGTCACCCGGCGGAGACATGGAGAAGTCTCTTGAGCTTTCCTGTTGAAGCTGTCCAGTGTAGTATATAATATGTAATTAACTGGTGGCCTACACGGATGGAGGAAAAATTGATTTTCCAGGTTCGTTAGTTACCGTGCTTCTCCCATTGGACACCTCAGCCTAGAGGCTGTTGTGTTATTATGCAAAGTAAAACAGCCTTAGCAGATAAAATGAATAGCTGTGTGCACACAAATGGAAGTATCCTTTGTCCTGCAGGCAGGATACCTGCCAAGACTGCTGCAGTTCTCTGATGAGCATCCCCAGAACAGAGAAAAAGCAGATTCTTTTCTGTAAGCCACATGAGCCAGCAATGCTGCAGCTCCCAAATTAAACCATTCAGCAAAAAGAATGCAGTTGCAATTAACTACTAAATAAGCAAATGCACTTTTTTTGATGAATAACTGAAGAACTCAGTTCTAACACGAAACCCTTAATACTGGTAATACCTGTTTTTTCCGTCAGCCACAATCCAAATGTGAGCTACAACCTATAGCAAGTATCCAGGCAGGGAAACTATTCGGAAAACATACCAAAACCCCCCTCAAAATAGGGTGAATTCATTTCTTTGTTGTAAATAACTCTGGCGAAGCTCTGATTTCCACAGTGCTGTTTCTGGTGGAAGTAAGTGAGACACTCACTGTGGAAGGAAGCTTACCTAAACGCTTTGGAGCGAGTTCATAGGCAAAACACAGCCATTTGCACAAGGTAAATAACAGATGGTATTTTTCCTTCTTCTTCTTCTTACTTAACTGCTATGGCGTAGGTGCCTCCCTGCCCACAGAGCCCCCACAGAGCCCTCACAGAGCTCCACAGAGCCCCCACTGAGCCCCCCAGGGCCATCACAGAGCTCCACGGGGCCCTCACAGACCCCTCACAGAGCTCCACGGGGCCCTCACGGGGCCCCCCCAGAGCTCCACGGCGCCCACCCAG
>VZRW01011652.1:122855-135539 GCA_013398125.1 Aegotheles bennettii | reverse complement strand
CACAGGGCCGGGCAGGAGCACAGGGCCAGGGGCAGAGCACACAAGGCCGGGCAGGAGCACAGGGCCGGGCAGCAGCACAGCGTTTGCATTTATAGGGTACCCCTGGCAGCTGCTGGTGGGGATGCTGACCCGCGATGTGCTGCTCTTCGGAGCAATTGCCGGATCCGTCCTGGCTGCGCTGTCCCTTGGGTTTTATCACCTCTACGGCTGGGAGTTTTTGGAGCATGCCTACCTCTACCACCTGACCAGGAGGGACATCCGTCACAACTTCTCGCCCTATTTCTACATGCTCTACTTGACTGCAGAGAGCAAATGGAGTTTTGCCCTCGGGCTCGCAGCTTTCCTGCCCCAGCTGCTTTTGCTCCTGGTTGTGTCCGTAGCGTTTTACAGAGACCTCGCCTTCTGTTGTTTCCTACAGACTGCTATTTTTGTGACTTTTAACAAAGTATGCACATCCCAGTACTTTGTCTGGTATCTCTGCCTTTTGCCCCTCATAATGCCGAGGATTAAGATGTCCCGGCGCCGTGGGGTGCTGCTTCTCTTTCTGTGGTTTGTTGGACAAGGCCTGTGGCTCGCTCCTGCCTATTTTCTGGAGTTCAAAGGATATAACACTTTTTTACTTATATGGTTGGCAGGCTTGCTTTTCCTTTTTATTAATAGCCTCGTAATTGTTCAGATTATTTCACATTATCAAAAAGAAACACAAGTTGCAAAAAAACAACAGTAATAAACAGACCAAAACCCAGAAACGGTGCTACTTACTGTCTTTAACAAGGCTTTTCACACCATCATCACTTTGTTTCATGTAAATGTGTGCACTTCGTGTTTATGTTGTATGTCCTACGAGGAAAAACATGAGGAGGAGCGGCTGAGGGAGCTGGGGTGGTTCAGTCTGGAGAAGAGGAGGCTCAGGGGGGACCTCATCGCTCTCTACAACTCCCTGAAAGGAGGTTGGGGTGAGGTGGGGGTGAAAGGGCAAGAGGAAACGGCTTTAAATTGCAGCAGGGGAGATTCAGATTGGACATTAGGAAAAATTTTCACTGTAAGGGTGGTTGGGTATTGGAATGGGTTGCCCAGGGAAGTGGTGGGATCACTGTCCCTGGAGGTGTTCAAGAGGTGTCTGGATGTGGCGCTGGGTGACGTGGTTTAGTGGTGGTGTCGGTAGGGGTTGGACTGGATGATCTTGAAGGCCTCTTCCAACCTTGATTATTCTATGTAAATGATTCTTTGTCAGGGCTGTGAGGGCAGTGATTGGTCTTAATTGCCCTGAGCATTCCCAGTCCTGCCCTGAATAGTGTCTGCAGAAGTACTGTCACCCACATGGATCTTGAACCTTGAAACTGTGTTGTAACCTCCTCTCCAGCACTGTTGCCAGCCCTGCCTCCTGATGGGACTCCCTGGAAGGACCCTGCACCTGTCCATCACTTGCTGCATTTAGGGCTGTAATGGACCAGGACTCATCTCTGCCTGCCATCTCTTGACACTGTGACACAGGGCACCCTCATCAGTGAGGGTCTGGCCTGTGTCAGGGTCACCCTCAGCTCCCGCTTGTGCCCTCATGTGGAGCAGCTCCAGTCTTCTTACTCCCTGACACCCTTTTTCTCATTGTTACTTTAATTGACTTGTTGAAAACTATGACCTCTGTCTAAGAAGAACATAGAAGATTATAAAGGGATGTTGGAATTTGACAGTGTTGTACATTCCAGTAAGGGGGTGGGGTGTTCTGCAAGGGTTAAGCTAATGAATAAATGTAATACAATCACTTGAGGTGTACTCTGGAATTTATTTATTTTTTTCACAGTAATATTTTGGCTATACAGTGTTTGTGACCTGTACCTGGTCTTCAGTGAAGCAGGAAAAAATGGTTATTTCATGCAAGTTATTAACTCCTTGAAACTTATTTATTTTAGAATTCAGATGTACCTGCTTGTTCAGATACTTATTTTTGCCTTTTCAATGCTCTTTGAATTTTTGAGGAGATGTATTCCTCTTGCCATGGAAGAAGATTTTTCCAAATACCTGTCTTGGATCAGAGAGGTGTATAAAGCAAAAACATTTTGTGTTCCTTGCTGCCACGATCTAATGAAGACCACTGCTTTAAAATGCAGTTAATTGACAGCTACTGTGGATGTCAACAGCATCAAATTCAAAGACTCAAAGTACAGCTAGACTGGTACCTCTGTCCCAAAAGCACTAAAGTTTATACCAAAAAGAAATTGGAAGTGTAGTTTCTTAGCAGTTCAATATCTCTGCTATTAAAAATAAATGAAAAAGAAAGTGGAAGGAGTTGAGGAAGTGGAACAGTTGCCAGAAGAACATGAAAGTTTTAAAATAAGAACCTCTACGACCTGTCAAAAGGAGGTATTTATTCCCAGATGAGACACAATATGTGGAATTGAATGTCAGCCGTTTCAGTCAATACTCTGTTCAAGAACATCCTTTGAGAGGCCTGGTGTACACAACCCTTGACAGAGGTGGAAACCGATGATGTATTTTTAATAGAATCTTGAGTTTAAGTAGGCATATGCCAAATTTAAGAATTTCTGTATTTGCTTTAGCTTTTAGTTGCAACCTACTTAACCCTACAAAAAGAAACATGAAACCCTTAATGCATAATGTGGTGCAGAGCTTCATGGCAAAATAACTCCAACCGCTCGATGGGATTCCCAGTGTTGGCCAGCGGCAAATTCAGAAATCAGATGAGGCAATGCATGCTCTCTTGACAAACACTCTTGTTTTTTCAAGCAGGTCTTACAGCTGCAGCACAGATTTCTTTGCCCTGGCTTTGCCTGGAACGAAGGCACTAAGACTTCTAGCACCAGCTTGTCTACATCTTCCACAAAAGGTTCCACTAGTAGCACGAGCCGCATTCACATATGGTTTAGTTTTATATTCATCACCAAAACTTTTTTATGTGCTATGAGAGTGTGAAGAGAAGGTGTCTCGTGTGATTTTATTTTCCAAAGTAGAGTTTGACATGCCCTATTAGTGTTTCACCAGAAGACTGAAGAGGCTCTTCTGTGCCGATACCTCTATTCGCCCCATCCCAACGTGCAGGAGAGCTCGTTTTCCCTTGCAACTGATCTTCTATTACCTGTTACACAATTTTCTGTTGCAAATAGTATGTTTTCCTCCCCCAAAGCAATGTTCACTATCTCTTTAACAGACCTAATCATGCTCTGTTTCCTCACCTCTCTACTCCCCAGTTTTGTCCCTCCTGTTGGCAACAAAACCAAATGAAAGCCAGAAGGCATTTTCAGCTTCAAAAACCTTTCAAAAAAACAATAGCATTTTAAGTTACCGTGTTCATGACAGAACTGTAGTGTTGGGTTTTGGGTAAGAAGTAATTTCCTTGTGACAAATACGTTCTTGATTAATTAATAGGTAAATCATTTTGAGGCCTTCAGAAGGCAAGTTCTATGGCAACAGGGACTGAAGAGTACCTTCCCTTTTCAGGTCAATACCAGCCCTTCAGTGATGATTTCAGAAAAGTCGTGCATAAATAATTTATAGAAAGGCTTTTATACAAACTAGATTTACAGTCATCAATTTAATAATCCAGTATGAGTCCCTCTTTTTTACAGTTGTTTTGTAATCAAGCTAGTCACCCAAATGTGTTTGAGATTTAGAAATAATTCAGTGACTCATAAAAAGCTGGATGAGAGAAATGAACTGAAAGAGATGAGTTGGTGAGATATTTGAGAGCTTAGATCTTGCAAATTGCTTTAGATAGTTAAATGGAATTGAATAACTTTATTCACTGATAAAAAGCATTAAAACAAAATAATTGTAGCTGAGTGCAGAACAAGTCATAATTCATGAACAAGTAACAGTGATTAATTATAATGGGCTTAAAATTTACCAAATTCATTTCCTATGGAACATTTATTGCTTTTGATGGTGTTAAAATTATTTTCCTTAATAATTTTATGTCCATTTATCTTCTGGTAATTAGGAACTGAAGTGTCTGAATGCTACCTTTCATTCTCTACCACGGGTTGCAAAATTGTAATGCTATTTTTTTAAAAAAAGATTGAAGTGCCCAATGAAATGTGTCTTGTTTGCACATTTTTTTCACATTGCACTGAAACCAGCCCTGAAGTGCCAAGTGCAAGATGTGAAAGATGAAGTGAAAGGAAGAAAATAAATATCAAGACAAATAACATTTTTGCCTTGCTTCCTGGACTGTATAGTCCAAGGGCTCATGGCTAGATTCACAGGTGACTTTAGCCAAAACTTCAGCACTTCACAGTTATTTGCTGTATAATTTATAAATGGAATTACTCAAATGACAATGTAAGCAAAAATATAATAATAAATGGTTCATTAAGTTTTAGTATGAACATGCTAAATTGCAGTCTTTGACACAATAACCATGTACTTGGTTCTTATTAGGTACCTGCTCTGTCCGCCTTACTAGTGTTGTATTGACTTCTGTAATAGTAAAGGCAGCAATTATGTGCTCTAAACTGAGCTCATCAGTTTTCTTTTTCAAAGAAATCTTGAAGCTTTTATTTTTAACAGCGAGGGGAAACTCCCAACATTTTTTCCTAAGGTTTTGCAGAGAAAGCAAATGTTAAAGACAGTAAATCGTGAGCAAATTGTTCCCTTTTTTTAGCTGAGAAGAACAAGGCATCTATTTTAAAAGGACTGTAGAAATGTGTAGTGAATAGAGGGAACTAAAGAAGTATATTCTTCATACATTTCCCGAAGACAGCTGCAGTATCCATATCCTAATGATAGCAGCATTATGGAATAGATGTATTCTGAACTTAGGACAAACCCTTCACTCAACTGAAACCCAACCACTGACGCAACTTACTTGCTCAAAGATATATTTATGTTCACTACATGCGCAAATCTAAACTCTTGCCTACACATGCACAGGCAAAAGGAAAAGGCCCAATCAAAACATCTTTGAATAACTGATTTTTCAGATCTGCTCTCTGTAAAACAGGTTTCTTAAATTTTTCTTATATTCAGCACCCAAAATCTCTAGTGACTCTAAAACTGGAATGGCAGATATTTTGATGCACATGGAAAATAAAAGAACATGCAGCAGGGACCTTGTGTTGTAGCAGACACATTGAGGAACCAACTGATTCTGACTGTATTTGAATGTGCTCTGGCAGGGGGGTTGGACTAGATGATCTTTCGAGGTCCCCTCCAACCCCAAGAATTCTGTGATTCTGTGTGATTCTGTGCTCATTTCGCCAGTATCCTGATGTCCTCCATTACAACAATATCTTCACTGATCACATTATTTGTGTAGGAGCCTAGCTTCAGGAATTATGCATGATGAATGAGGTCAGAGAGCTACATTTTCTATTAGTAGAAGTATCAGTTACAATTTTCTTGTGGTGAAGCAGTACCATTGTTACTTCTGTTTTTTAAGAATTGCATTGCTCTTCCGTAAGGGCCTTAATCCCCTCCAACCCCAAGAATTCTGTATACATGCATTTGTTAATACCTTTTAAGTCTCTTTTTCATTTGACACTGTCCAGTATATACAAAGAAGACTAAAATTTGTCCTTTTTTAATGATTTAAGTCGATCATATCTTGTTTCAGCAGAATTCCTCATGACTCTCCTTTCTGACGTGCTGAGGCAGACATGGGCTTCTGCAGAAACAAGAGGTTGCTTATTGGAGACAATCTTAATGTGTAGATAAAGCTTTAGCTTTAGCCTCTTATTAGAGCTTAACTTTGAGTCTTTAACATTCTCTTCTGATAAAACGTTTCATAGCTTGCACATAAAGAAATTACAGATAAGAGATCCTCACTGTTTCCCATGGAAAATGGAGGGGAAGCAAGCTAGAATATCTGTGGAAGAAATATCTACGGGAAATGTTTGTATCTGGTTAGATATGAAGACAGACCTTCAGTCTTGGAAATCAGCTGAAATGCAGGCACGTTGAGCAGTAAGCCCATACTGTGAAACCTACATTATTTATATGAAAGGTATTCTGTCAAGTGTGCTTTCCCTTTTTACAGGAGGAAAATGGGATCTTGATAGCAAGGATCAGGCTGGATGAACATGACTTTGCTTCGTTCATGTTATCATAAGGGTGTCTATAGGATGTTACTTGTGGAGTTGTACAGGTGTGACTTGCGTAAGTTGTTGATAGGCAATATTATTGGGTTAGCAAGAGAGTGTTAGTGAACAGTCACTCTGAAACTGCTTTTTGAAGGTTAACTCAAGTAAAATCTGATTTCTGCTTCACAAGTCATCAGCTGTGTTAATAGAAATGGTACTGTTTTGACAGTAATGTTCCAAGGAGAGCTGCACTCTGTGGCCCATATGCTTCCATTCTGTGCAAAAGAACATTAATTCAAATCCCCTGGTGATCTAACAGTCAACATTTTTTTTAATCTATCTCATGTCCCTCCCACTGATCCAATAGATTGAATTAGCCAGGAAGCAGGCTTAGAAAATTAAGTGGAAAACAAAGTATGATTATCCTTCCTTTATTTTCCACACTGTATAGTGTGAATATGTTGAATAATTAAGAAGATTACCTTTTGGAACACAGTCCCATTTGAGCTAGGTGTTAGAGTACTTTGTTAATATAAGCTATTTTACCCAAATGCACCTGAGGGAAAAATTGACTGAATGAGCTACATGGACTTTAGACAAATGATAGTGAATTTACTGATAGTTTATATCAGCTTCAGTGTTAGGCCTATTTTGCCATGTCTTTCTGTTACAAAAACAATATAACAACTAAAAAGTTAACCAAAAATAACAATGTTTGTACATTCTACTTTCAAGCTTCTCTTACTCAAAGAGTTTGAAGGACACACAGAGCCACAAACTCACTAAAGGAGAACAAATGCTATATCACACAGCATTAATAATTCATTAATCATTATTTCTTTCCCACAGCTGACATCTTCCTGAAGAAAGTAGCACCTTTTTTTTTATACACAGTTCTGAAGTTCACATGAGTAACAAGTACTTCTCTACCTTAAAACTGTCAGATGTATTTGGAAATAGATTTTAATTACCATTAGCACTTCCAAGTTTAGTGCTGGCAACAGCCAGCTTGTTAATTCCAGCAGTACAGGAACTGAAGTCATGACCAATTTTCCTTCATGCTCTAATAAACTGCTTGATTAAAGTATAAGAAAGTTTGTTGCTGGAAGTGAACCAAATGTTGTTTGTTCACTGGGAAGAAATACTGCATGGCTGGGGCCAAAATTTACATCTGCAGGATGGAGCGAAGTGGTCAAGAAACAAGGACATAAATGAGGCCCCAGAGACCTTGACTATTGTTTTACCTCTGCCACTTATTTATCATTAACAAGGGATTTTGGCTTGCTGTGCTGTTTGCCTCTGCCACCTTTGATTGCTTGATCCATTTAAATGACAACTTAAGTCAAGGTGTCTCCTAATACATTCCTGTAACACACTGCCATGAAGTGATTGCAGTCTCATTCGAAACTATTATGAGCCTGATTGTTAGTAAACCATAAACAGTTAACGAAGAAAATTTTGATTAAAAAATACTCAAAAATCTTTTTTTTTTTTTTTTGGATATACTTAAATCTTTTTATACCTTTAGGTTTTCAGGTGGACTCCAGCATTGCATTTATGAGAGGATGGCCTACTGCTGAAGCTAAATGAACACCTGGAAGCAGATTAACAACACTCATGGCAAAAAGCTGGACAAAAGCTAGACAATTAAAAATAATTTAGAAAAAATTATAGTGTAGTTGATACCACAAATAAATAAGATTTTATTATTAGTGGTCTGCTTAGATTGTATTGGACGTTCATGTTGAAGATGTATTAGGGAAATGAAACTACAGGCAGCTCTGCATCTGGTATAAAGATGTGAGAGAGAATGGCTGAAGAACTGTTTCTGTGTATTCATAAAACATCCTGTGTCTTATGAGGTTATCCAAAAAAAAGTTACTAGTTGTGTGTCACTGTAAAGGCAAATTACAATTCTGTGTTCAGATACAGGTGAAACAATGAACTCTTTCGCCTTGGTCTTTCTCCAAAGCTTTCATTAAAAGATGCACAGACTAACAAAATGAAATCTGGACCAGATGTGCTGTGCCAGAAGCAGTTACAGGGAGCTCTAACTTTGCTTCAGGCTTCTAAGCTTCTTGAACAAGTGCATGCTCAGTGCTGGAGGCCGTAGGTGGTGGGAATGCACAAATGCAAACTTCTCCACAGTGTGCCCAAAATAGATTTTTCCATGGTTCTTGAGGCAACCAGATGTTGCTTTAATCTATACTATAATAGCTATGTATATATCTTCATATATTTATACATATCTTAAAGATACATGTATATCCTATATAATTATTTAATATATCCTCATCTGTAATAGTACAGCAGCAAATTCAAGGACTTCATGCCCACACCGGCTGGATAAGCAGCTGTTAAGGATATAGGAAGAGGGCCCTTTTGGGTTCCAGAGCCACATCAGGCCCCTTATCAGCACCTATCAATAGCCTAAGAGTGGAGATGACAGCCACCAATGACATTGAATTCCAATTGCTCTTCAGCAGCTGGGGCAGGTGTGATGGTATATGCAAAATGAGAAGCATGCAAATAAATATGACTCAGAGCAACAAGTCATTTTCATTATATTTATTTCATATATAAAGCCAGGTCTAGAAAGGTTAGAAAATATAGAATTGTCAGTAGATGACACTGATGTGAAGACTGAGCAATGGTTGATCCTTCAGGAAGTAACTTGAACACCTTTGTTACGTATGTTCAGAGAAAAAGCTCGCACATGAAGTAATTTGTGAATTTCATTACACTCAGAATAATCTTTACATCAGCTGAGAATTTGAGTTTTTTGGATTGAACTCCCTCTGGAAGGAAGGGGTAAAGTCCTCAGCTCTCCCCTAGAGGACTGGGCCTTTGTGAATTCCTTAGTATTGGAAATGGTGAGTGAATGGTCTCCTAATTTTGCTAAGGGTGCTAAGTTACATGGCTATGGAAACAAATAGAAAAATACACAGAAAAAAAAATTGTCAAGGGCTATTAAATACAAAAGTGTCTTCTCTGACCTTGGAAATTTACCATGCTGAGAATCATGGGAAGTATTTATTGGCAAATCTCTCCTCTGTTTGTCTGATTTTCCTCTGCCTCTGTTGCTGGCCACATTTGGAGAAGGCTGGCTGTTCCTAGGTTGTTAACTACACGAGTGTCCCCAGCAGAGCATTCCCATAACCAAGTATGCTTGATTACATGGTTATGCCTGTTCATCTACACCACTTGAAGCTGTATGTCAGATAACATCTCAGTTCTGGGCCTGTGCATCTGCTTGCTCTTTTCTTCCAGAGCTGATGCTACCAGATTGTGCCAGTAAACTGCAACTGTGACTTGTTTCATTGGCATTTCACAGATGACAGTTAGCAGCTGGTGACAGATTGATAGGTGAGAAGGGGAGAGAAGAGAAATCAAAGCTGACAAAACATATCTGTATGATCAAAGAGAGCTGGTTGGGCAATTAAAAAAACAGGTAGGTTCAGACAGCTTATTAAGCCAGGTTAATTCAAGCATACCAAGTCCCTGGAACTTGGCTGCCTTCTCTCCCAAAAGTGAATCATAGCTTTCTTACAGAATTTCACATGTTGTCAATGAGACAGAGGAAAGAAACTGTGGGGAAAAAAACCCAAAACAGATAAATTGGCACAACTCCAGCCACCAGTACTGATAATGACTTGCGTCGTTGCAAAATAAAATAAAGATCCAGCCTTTAGCCAAAACTGTCTTTCCTAAAGTCTTCTGTTTTAATAATAGTTTACCTTTGCCTCTAGAATGATGTGTACTGCTGTTTAGGATGATTAACTTAGTCTGTATGTAAGAAAAAATAGTGATGGCTGTAGCAAAGAAGTGTACTCTTTTGTCAGAAAAGAATTCCTTTCTACAAACTACTGCAGTTATCAGGGCACATGGGTAATGAATTTGGCAGATTTTACATCTAAAACACTACTTAAGTAAGTAAAGAGGAATGGGCAACCTTCCAGGTATAGCCAGTGATGTGTGGCCTGGACTGACCCGTGCTGAGAAATTACTTTATCTCAGAAATTCAAGCCAGGCTGAAAACATCTGCTGTGTTGTTGCACCTGGGCTCTTGGCAGCTGTCTTTGGTAGGTGCTGGCTCCTCAAAGAGACATTCCCTCCAGGCATCATACATGTGCATCATTGCACTCTTTCCCTCTGTCTACCCCTGGCATGACACATGCCATCTCAGAGGGAAAACATTTTGGCCTGGTTTTCTCCCTGTCTGACCAGCCAAGCATGCCACTGAAGTGTGACTTTGGACAAAAGGAATTCCCTCACGTTTCCCGTGTTTTAAAAGTAAGGGTTAAAAGAAAGTTCACTACACATGGGATAGGTGGGAACTGCTCATATATTACAGGTCACTTGTGTGACTGCAGCTGCTAAGGCAATTTTTTACCAGTGATACAATTCCTGTGTAAATCCCTTTGCGGTGCTACAGCTCCTGTGTGAGTCTGGTGCAGGTAGACATACACACATGTTGCATCCAGTGGCTCTGTGCAGTTATGATCCTGAGGTCTTTGAACCTGGTGGTTAATCCAGTGTGAAAGATTGTCCTGTATTTCTCTGTCATTCGTTGGTTCTGGTTTTACAGTGGTCTCCTGAGAATTCAAAGAAGGCGAAAGCTATTGAAAGCTTCCTTGCAACCTGGAATAGATCAGTGTTGGGCAAGTTTCTGCTTTTGTCTAAACCAGACTCGTCCATTTAATTATTCTCATACAAGCACATTTTCTAGCATCCCCTTGCAGGCAGACTAACTCTGACAGCGTATGGGTGCCACGCTTGACTCATATCACAGCAGGAGCAGAGTTTGTTCTGCACTTCTGAGAGCCACCTCATCCCAAGTTCTGCATGAGCAGGTTAGAGCAAGCAGCAAAAGAAATCAAAGGTAAACACAGTGGCTCACAAGATGTTTGAAAATGCCTTCTGTAAAGCCACTAGTCATCAGTGACATTTGCTGCACTTTGTCTCTTCACACTTGCATACTTTTGGCTTTGATTATGCCTCTGCAGAAAGAGAAGCGAACTTTTGTTACAGAGGCATTACAATTTACAGTACCATATAAAAATACTTTTTTGTTGCAATTCATCGAGGCTAACACCATATTAATTTAGCAGTCTGGAAAAATTACAAGTAATTTGATCCTTAGTGTTGATTAGTAGCTGACATTCTGTCTAAAATTAATCCTCAGGATGATATAGGAGGTCTCACCTGGAGGCTTAGATGCTTGAAATTTGAGGATTATTTGGACCTAAATTGAAGTGTATTTGCAAAAAAACTGAGAAACTAATATAATTACATCTTCTTGTCAAGCCAAGTGTTAGAAGTAATTCAGGTGCTTTGACTGCAGGCCAGATCGAAACACTGTTTACAAAGGAATCATGCTGCATTAGTCACTGAACATGCATAGTGTTCAGCAACTTGAAGGTCAAATATATTCAAGAGAACGTGTAATCTTAGGTATGTTTGGCAAATGATTATGAAGAAAGTATCTGTTAAAAAAGAGGAGGATCAGAATATTGAAAAACCCCCCATACCTCACATTTAGATGGGCAATACAGATGCTATTCCAGTGCCAGACTTCTGCAAAGCAGTTTCAAGAACACTCATGAAAACTAAAGGATATACTTCAGCCTTGAGAATTTAAATAGGTACTATGCTGCCATATGCCAGAGCTGCTTTCAGAGCAAATGCAAGGGTTTTGCTCTTCTGAGAGACTGGATGGCAAAGAGGTTGGTATCTAGAAGCTGTCACACCTAGGTCATCAGTAGTAGTCAGTTGTATGGGACAGAAAGTAATTTTAATTTGATAGCTTTTCAGTAGTTTATATAAAACACAAATAATGTGTGCATTTATTTCCCAAACAGAAAAATACGTAGTAAGATCCTTGTGATAAATTATGCTTGTTCTGGTGCAGTATTGACAAGTCAAAATCTGATACACCAGAAATGTGAATTATCCCTTTTCACAAGAAGGGATCTTCAGTGACATATCAGTAACATGTTTGTATTGTGCAAACCTTCCTGAGATGTAGAAAAACCCACACTCTAGCATGCTGACCAAATGCCTTCAAAAGTATTACAGCTACTTAAAACAAATACCTTTTACGTTGCAAGAGCAGACAAGGAAAAACTTCTAGCAACACAGAATATCACCCAAACCAGATAATAAATGCAGTATTTGTGATTTGTCTCCTAACAAAGGCTCCAGAACAAGTTCCCACAGAAATTCCATGACGAAGTGTGACCAGACCTTAGTCAAGTTGTTAAAGTGTGTCTACATTTGTGTTTTAATTCAGACCAGTAGCAAAGTGAGTTCTCCTACGTGTCCCCACTTACTGTGTGTTGATTTGCAGCACAATGTGATGCTGATATACAGAATCTGAATTTCTTTTGGATGAAGTCCCTCTTCAGATGCCCACCTAATGAACACCAAGACCTCATGGGAATAGGAGGCTCTGAACCAGCAGGTGAATGCACTACCAGGAGATTTTATGGCATGTGTTGAACATGCACACACCAGTACAGTGTTCTTCAACCAGGTTGAGCCATCCTGTCATAACCCTGAATCCCCCTTGTGCTATGTAACCCTGGTTGTACATATAGACTAGGGAATGAGTGGCTGGAGAGCAGCACGGCTGAGAGGGACCTGGAGG
>VZRW01011652.1:69010-122501 GCA_013398125.1 Aegotheles bennettii | reverse complement strand
TTTTACCCAGAGGGTGATGGAACACTGTAACAGGCTCCCCAGGGCAGTGGTCACAGCACCAAGCCTGACTGAGTTCAAGCAGCGTATGGATGATGCTCTCAGGCACATGGTGTGACTCCTAGGATTCCCTGCAAAGGTGCAGGAGTTGGACTTGGTGATCCTGGAGGGTCCCTTCCAACTCAACAAGTTCTATGGTACTATGATTCTATGATTCTATGTAAAGACATCTGCACCTTCTCACTTGCTGTCAGCTACCAGACCTTATGTCTTTGAGAATGACTCTTGCTCCACTGAGGCATCCCCTCATCAGTATCTTTTCCCATCTTTCTACTCTGTTACCATCCCTGATTTCTTTTGAAGGACTTGCCTTGCCCTCTTCTCTTTCACCATCCCCCCCCCTTTCCAGCTACTGCCTTTCCTGTTGGTGACAGCAGTCTCTTCAGTTTCCCTTCAGACACCTTCTACCATGCACAAACTAAAAACACAACACAGGGAAGCAAAACCAAATCTACTCCGCAGTAACCCCCTGCAATGTGTTTGAGGCCTCAGCTCTGACTGCTCCAGCCTGCTTATCTGTTCACATTACACTGCACAGCATGCTAAAGGTGGTGTAGCCTGGAGTGACTGGAAACTCTTTTCTGAAAAATCTTTGGATATATTTTCCATTTAATTGAACAACAAATGTACATGAGCATTTCAGCATTCAACACACAGAAATTCCTTCCTGTGAGGGTGGTGAGACACCGGCACAGGTTGCCCAGAGTGGTTGTGGCTGCCCCCTGCCTTGCATTGTCCAAGGCCAGGTTGGATGGGGCTTGGAGCAACCTGGCCTGGTAGGAGGTGTCCCTGCCTATGGCAGGGGGGTTGGAATGAGATGATCTTTAAGCACCGCAAACCATTCTATGATTTCCAAGTCCTGTGGAAATCAGTGAAGGTACAGAAGGGTAATTAAGGGCAGAATTTAGCAAATATATTGGAGCTTTCTCAGGAGGTTTTTGCTGTGTATCAGTGTGAAGGTGAGCTTCCTTTCTCTCAGTAGCAGGAAGCATGGCATTTCAAGTCTATACCAAAGGCAACTGAGCCAAGAAAACTACAGATATATTTTGACAACTTTGGTTTGCAAATGAAAATTTATTGCTGCAAGAATTAAGCAGAAAATAAGCCACGTCCTGTAGATTTTCATCAATTTTAAAAAAAGAAAAAATGAAATCAATAGTAGACACAGACATTCTGAAAAACTAACATTTCAAACATCTTAATTCTTTGTTGAAACAAAATGTTTTCTGATGTTTCCTTTTCAGTTTTGTATTAGGCTTTCCTGGTTTGGCCATTTGGCATGAGAAAAAAATTATGCAAGAAAAATTGAAACATCAAACATAGGAAAGCAAACAATATTCTTAGTCTTCTGTTTCTGCAGTAAAAAAAAAAAAGCATCTGATCCAATCTGCTTATGACAGCCTTATCTGCTCACTTTCCTTTAGCTTAATTTAATTCCTCTCAGTTCTTCACAAAGTTGCATCTTATTCACATCTTGTAGAAGTTTCAGGGCTTCCTATTTGGGTGTCGTACATAAAACCCACACAGACAGTTGAAGTTTCTCACGAAAGCTGGGGATGGAGCAATTTTTTTATTAATTCCTAGCTCACCTTTGTGATTGCCATGGTACAGTAGCCATGTCAGTGCTTATGTTGGGATCTACAAAAGCTAACAAGGGTTAGAGGTCCCTATCTGAAAAAGCACACTTATTACATTGTTATTGCCAGAATAAATTTGATTACAAGTATTACAATTACAACTAACCAGAATACAGAGGAAAAAAACCAACGCTGTGATATGGCAAACCCAACGCTTGTCCCTTTTACTCAGCAGCCATTTAGAAAGAGAAAAGTTAATCAGCTGCCTCTGAGGAACAGTTTTACCAATTCCTTGTCTTCACTTTTATTTTTACTTCACCCACTACAATGTATCCTTATCCATACCAAAAAGTGCTTCATCTTTTCTTTTTTGTTGTTCCCCATTACCTCCTGTAATTTTATTTTCTGGTGGTCTATTTATAAATCTAATCAAACACACATAAATAGTTACTTTAGATAATGCAGTGGAACTTCATTAAAAAACTGCGGGAAATGATAATAGCATTGTAGAGCACCAGAGGGGAAAGACATTCACTGCTGTTCAGTATCACTGCTTTTCTGAAAACATACTTATTATCCAAAAGTACATCTTCAAATATCATATCCAATTATTATATATGGGTTTATGGCACATTGGCAATTAATCTGCTTACATCTTTAAATTCAACCTTATACTCAGACTAAGCTCTGCATCTAAATTAACCATCTTTAGGGCCCTCAGCAGCTATTCTGCTTCCATTAATTTAGATTACTTTATTGTGAAACTTCAATACCACCCACAGAATTTTATCCAATAATTGTTCAGTACTCTGTATTGTGGCTAAAAAGCATACCAGGACAACTGTATTTAAACTTCATCTAAATATTTTGTCTATTTGCCACACATTCACTTGATTAAAGCCTCGTATTCTAGTCTTTTGATGTAGATACTCTGTAGAAAGTAGCAGTAGAGTTTAACATTGAGTTACGTGTGTCAGACAAAAATGAAGAGTACATGGTCACATCATGAGAGGGATAGCACTTGCTGGAGCTATAGGACAGAGCAGCAGTTATGGACACTTATTCCCCAGTGTTAGGACCTTTGTCAGTGTTGTTCAATCTTTCCAGTAGATGATATGAGTACATTTACACCATCACACATGTGAACCCACTTTCCTGAAGAGGCCAAAGGGCCATACTTGGAGATGCTCGGTCCAGCTCTGCTAATTTCAAAGGTTTTGGAGTCTGTATCTGCTAGATGTTTCACCAATGAGACTACTGCCCAGACAATCATTTTGTGCAGGTAAATTTGCTTGAAGGAGGCCTACAGGATGCCTACAGTTGCTGAGATCAAAAGCCTGTCTGAAGTGTTGTCCAGGGAAGGGTGCATGACTCTGCTAAGATGGAGGAACATGGTATGGCCACAGGGTAGCCTGGGACTGATGCGGTCCTGGGAAAGGCAGTGCCAACCTGAATCAGGGAAAAGAGGCATGAAGGTGCAGTCAGCATCTGTATGTGGAATGTTTGCTTTGTTAGTGACACTGACAGGGCTACTATTGCTTGGTGGACTGATGGCAATATCTGTAATTCCCTGGAGTGCAGACTGTGAGGCAAGAGCTCCAAATGGCTGTACATGAAGCCCTCCATGGACAGCTGGGAAGCTCTGTCAAATAAGTCTACAGCTGAGTTCAATTCTGTATTTGATATTTTCCATATAGAACCATAAGATCCACCTTGATGGCCGCCAAAATCTTATAATCTGTTAAGCAGTAAGAGGTAGGGGTTGGCTGTCAACAGAGCATTAACAAACCTGGAGCTCTAACAGTGGCATAGAGGCACTGAGACATGGGTGCCAGGTCCTAGCAAGTGGTTATTCTCATGCAGAAATTCGGGATACTCTATCAATTCTCCTAGGCAGGAAGGACAATGTGGTGCCACCAGGATAATGCTGGTCTGTCTTTCTGCCTTCATCTAAGCAAATATGCCAGATAGCTCCTGAATCTTTGTGGTCCCAGCATGGCATGCTGCTAGCAGAGCCTGATGTAGAAGAATGAAAGGACGTGCATATCTGGGGAGTCTCAGTGCTCCCAGGTGAGATGTGCTGCCTCAGCACTGGGAACAAACATTGCCACAGGCTCTGGCATCCTCTAAATACCTGATTGAGCAAGCACTATCCTGGATGCTAGTACAAAACCCATGGGAAATGCTGTCACTTCTGGGTGGATAGATGGGGAATAGGGAGCAGAGAGCAGAGCAGAGGGCCTGGTCTCTGCCGTGTCACTGTGCACAGGCACAGGGTATGAAATCAGACTGCGTCTTAGACTTAACTGTGGGGAGGGGATTATACCCCTGTTTTCTCCAGTTCATTTGCTTGGAAAGGAGTCAGTTCCAGCTGTGTATGAGATCTCTGTCTGTGGAACAAAGTCTGAGTTCACAATGTCTAAGTGGTCATTTTCTCTGCTTGCACTCGAGGCTGCTGTGCAGAGAATGAACACACAGTGCATTAGGACAAATAGCTGATGTCTGTGACTGTGCAAGACAACTGAGCCAAGCTGAGCAACTTCACAGCCATTTCAACATGATTATGCTCTGAAAAACTCAAACCTCTTCTTCAACACAGAAAAAAATCAACTTTGCTTGGTGGGAAAGGCAAAAGCTTTGAGCAAAGAATTCTTTTTAATTAGCTAAAGTTCTTCTCAAACTACAGCTCAAGCTGTCCATTACATGAGGATGATACCTGTCCGTACATGACCAAATTACACGTGTGCAGGACTGTTGCCTCTGTTAGATAACAGCATAGTCCTGCCCAGAGTGTCCCTGCTGCAGCAGGTCCTTGGATGCTATGAATCTATCTCACTGGCTATGGGCTCTATTGTTTTATTTCAGCAAAAAATGGCCATGTTTGTAGTGCTGTTTAAACCAGCAGGTTTTTACTTTCTTGCCATGTCGCTCAGATGATTGTCAAGATATTACTTACATAGTATAAATATAAAACCTCCATGTATAGCACCTTAAAACTCCCTGGAGGATACTGGAAAATATCTACCTCCTTCAAATTTCAGTAGTACCCAATTTCTGTCTTTTTAAAAATAAATAAATACAAAGATAAAGATACTGGAAAGCACTAGTTACTGTAAATTCTTTCAAGCCCCTTCATACTCCGGTCTAGCTTTTAGACTGTGTCTAAAATATAAAATTAGCCTTAGCTGGGATGTTTTAAGTAGCTGGCATTTGTCTTTTTTTGTTTGTTTTTTAGTTGAACTAATGTTGGTGTTTAAAAACATTCATTTACTGTGCTCAAGACCTTTCTGTTAAAAGTTGTTCTTCCTTGATGCTCTCCCTAAAAGTAAGCAGCATGGATGTACAGAGAATAATTATTCTTCAAAACATATTCAGCCACATACTGACAATATTCCAGGAAATTGATTTCCCAAAAATATGCCAGAGCTTCCCAAACATTTAACGCTCTCCCAGAAATCAAAGGCTCAGGCATCCTCACATCCTCTCTGGGCATGCTTCTGTCAAGGCAGCAAAGTTCAGATGCCGCTGCAATTCCCAAGGCTTAGGCTTTACACCTGCACTAAGGGATATTTATTTCTCCATTTTCCATGTAGGGCAAAGCAGGAGGCAGCAGAAAGCTAACTGCAATAGACTCTGTCTCCCATTCACATGGAGGAACTGAAGCCCTGCAAGAGGGCAGGGTGAGCAACATGTGATGCAACTGCAACACTTCTCCGATGGAAAAGTAGATGGTGTTGGTACCTGCCGGGGTAAAGGTGAAGTTGTCAGCTCAAATGGGACTGAGAATTCACTAAACTTACAAATCTGCTGAGCATCTTTGGCAGCTGTTTGAACTGCACAAGCCAACCAGAGAAATGGGAGTTATTTATACAGGAGCCCAGTGCAAATCGTATGATGCTGACCACAGTGACTCATGCAGCCCTGGAGCTTTCTCACCTGCAGCCCACGAGTCTGGGAAGACTCCAAAACTCCCTTACCTTTGTACCAACATGAGGGATCATTTCTGTGCTAAATATGAAGAAAACACAATATGCTTTTCCCTAAATTATGACCTTTGTCTGCCAAAACCTGATTTTTTCAGGGTGACCACTAAATAGTGTCTCTTTCTTCAGGAGAAATAACAGAGGGAAGACTGCCGAGTGACTGACTCTTTTCCTTCTCTGTCCCATTAAAATCTTACTTGCAGTACTGTTACTACTAGATTTTTTTTTCCATTTTATGTAGGTTTTTGGGGTATTAGTGCATTCATGTAAAATGTTAGAAGATAGATCTGAAGCATATACCTTTCAGTAACCAGTACAGTGCATTATTCATACAAATTTATCAAATTAGACAGTGAGATTGCAATCTTTTATAGAAATTAAATATATGGTCAAGAATGTAAATTAGCAGCTATTCATCCTCATTCTTCAGTGCACTATGCAATGGTCTGCATAAAATTAGAAGACATCTCTTCCTGAGAGATCTAACCATTTGATTTATTTTATAAAATGGTTTAAAGGAGACAAAATTTACCATAATTTTTGATTCAATCAAGGGAAAAGGCATTATTTTTTGAGTACATTATATGTATTTCATGTATATATATATTGCTCTGGTTGGGTCTGGCAAGAAAATATCTCTACAAATCAATAATAAAAGAGTGACATTTAGAAACTGCAAATCTGAAAGAGAAATATGTTGCTGTTCTATTAAGGAGCTATACTAGCTGCCAACTCCTGCAAAAACTGGAAGGGTGCCACTCCACATGCTTAGTATCATACAAGCATTGAAATAACTTATATTGCTGTTAAAAAGATCATTGAAAATGTCTATTCTGTCTGTATTTAATTGTATACAAGGCCACCAAGACCTTAGGCTGCAATGAAACCACACTAATCCCTTGAGATCCTTTAGAAATACAAAACATATCAAAGGTAAAAACTGAGAGGAATTAACAAATCACATAGACGAAGCTCACCCAAGTAAATTAGGAAGTTCAGTCCTGAACCAAGTGGCAAAATTTCCATAATGAAGAGGCTGATGGAATCTTTACATGCCTCTGCTATCATCTGGTATGGGAATAACTCTCATTTTCCATTAGCTATGCATTCAAACTATAGAAGATACTCATGGCTTTGTCATGAGATAGTAGTCTTCTCAATGTGAGCTACATCCTTTGAGCATTTGGTAAATATTTGGTTTGTGTTTATCATATTAGGCATCTCCTCCATATGATAGACATGGAAAAACTCTACTCCACAATTAAATATGTAGCTAGGTAGAGCAAAAATAAAACAGGCATCAAAATAATCTATAGCTCTCTCACACTGCTCTCACCCTGCCATTTTCTGTTCCTCATGGTGCTTGAGAAAATGACTTGGAGCCAAATATTTCTTTGGGCTTTGCTGCTGATCAGACTGTTCCTATCTAAGAAATTCAAACTTGACAGTTGCTTTGGGTGACATCCTTTCATTTTCCCTCTTGGCAATCTGTTCTGTCCTGTAATATCCTGTGGAAGAAAGAAGGAAGGAAACGAGGGATTACTCATGACTGTAGGCTAGAAAAGCAATAGCAATCACAAACTGCTTTTGGATGATCAATCTATTAGACACTTGTGTTAGCAGATTTCACTTGATCGAAAGTCTGCTTGGGTCAGGTCTTCTCTCAGACAGTCTTGTGAAACTCTTCTGAAGGCAAAAAAGGTGCAGAGATGTGATTCTGGTCAGAGAGGAGCCCTTTCTTTCTTGACCGTGAGTGCCAGTCCTTATACTACTAAAGTAACCTTGGAAAATTTCCTGAAGATTAAGGTTACACAGATCTCTTGTTCACCATATTTTAATTCTCACTAGCATTGGCCAGAGCATGGTAATAATGTTTCTTGACAAATGCAGAGTTTGATCCTAGAGTGAAACCAAAGGAAAATGTGTCTGGAGATATGCTTGGAGTACTGTGGGGGAGCAGGGAGAAAGGTGAGGTAGTGAGAATGATCATTAGTGCTATCTGAGGATATTCATTGACATTGAAACCAGAGAAGTCTCCTGGATATCAGATTCAGAATTCAGAGAAAACAAACAAACAAACAAACAGCTCTTGCATATGGGAAGGAAGAAAGGGACATGCCTGCTCTCATCATGGGACATTGATGTACACTGTCTCCTCCTGGTCCCAGCCTCAGACTAGCCACTCTGAGACCCATCAGTCTCCTGCTATCATCTGCAGCAAAATCTTCTCCTCAGAAGATTTTGTTGAAAAGCTCCCTAACATTTCTGGTTGTTCTTGATGTAATTTCTTCCACGCCATATTCTGATTTGGCACTGGCATGGATGTACCAGGCCATTTGTCATCAGGGGAACACAGGCAGTCTTATAAAATCTCAGGCCAACATCATATTGGCTGTTTTTAGCTCTGCTATATAAGAAAAGCACAGAGGAGTTGGTGCTGTGAGATTCATGCATGGTCACCAGTTTAACAACTTTATTTTTACCTACCAAAGGAATCACATGAAATCATGATGAAATCATTTTTCCTCCCTCTCTTTCTGTTATTTAGAGGCAAGAGCTCTGTGCTGCAACAGATGTATGAGCAGGAAAGGAAAGAGGGAAAGAGAGGATGTGTGTGTGCTAAAAGTCATGGGCGCTGCTCTGTAGAGTACTTTTCCTCATCCTCGGCTGCCCAGGTGCCCTTCCCCCTTCCAACACTGCACGCAGATCTGCCCAAACGAAGTTCATTTTTAGAGGAACCATGCCCGATTTAAACTCTCATGGAGGCTGCCGTGACTCTGTTTGGTACTCTGGCAATATAAAGGGACCTTGAAATGTGTGTAAATGTAAATGACACCCTTTAAGGCCCCTTTATGCTGTGTAAATCAGAATCAGACGTAACTGTTTCCAGATGGATACAGTGCCAACCTGCAGTAATGGGAAGTTAAAAACCCTTCCACTGATGTTTACTGCCTAGATTCAGAGTAGTGGAAAAACGGATGGTGAAAGCAAAGGGTTTATGTTTCTTTAATGCTTAATAATTTAGAAAAAGACGTGCTTGGTGTGATTCAAGGAAGCTTCTTGCTGATAATACTTCAGGCTACCTATCTTTGTGTCCTCCAGACCATCATTTTATTAATGTGAGGTCAACACCTAAGCAAGAGTCTCTGCTGTAGGCATGAATTCTGCTCAGAATGAAAGTGCTTCCCTTCCAGGATGATAAGATGAGCCAGACAACACCACAGAGGATTTGTCTGATCTCTGACCTGTATAGCCTCTGCCACATGAACCCAGGACTCGCTCTTCCATCCCCAGCAGCAGCGCTTCCTCGGGCATCCCCGGAGTAACAGCCTAGCACAAGCTGCCTTCTCCTCTTAGGAGTAGCTGCAACTCCCTAGCAGTGAGTCCTCAGCATCTTTCCCCTGGCTATGTTCAGCAGCGGGGTACTGCTGCCCCTGTGGAATTTCCAAGCAGGTTTGCCTGTGTGCTGATCCTGGTAATGTTTCAGTGCATGTGTGGCATGGTGCTGCTCCCCACTGGGCAAGGGCTGTCTTCAGCCGGGTTCCTGGGGCCCCACTCATTTGTGAGTCCGTATTTTTAGGAAGATCTCTTATAACAGAGACTCTTTTCAAAACTCAGCCACTTCCTTTCATGCATTTTTGATATGAATCTTCTGAAACTTCCTACTGTGGTACATGGACATTTGTTGCTGTGTTCCTCCTATGCGTGTTCTTCCTCAGAGTAGCTTTCCACTGAAGTATTTTCTGAAAATTGCCTGAGTTGTTAGTCTGACTCTGTTTCTGTTCAGTGATAAATCTTATCGTACTTTCTGGGGCAGAAAGATAATTTTCTAAAACTTATCTCTAGGAGAATTTTTTTATCCATGTCAAGTAGCCATGGGTAGCATTTACCTTGCCCCAGTTTAAAGGCAAATATCAGCTTTCAGCTTTTTGGCTTAGATGTATCATTTTAGGTTGGATTGATCCTACCTTTGCTTCCTCAGAATTCACTTTTTAGTTTCCTGTTCTAGTATTCTGGTCTTCCTAGCTTTGTGCATGGAAATAAAATTCCAAATAAAATCAATCTGGGTTCCAGCCAAAGCTTTCTCAAAGTAAGCTGAAAATGGCACTTCTGCAGATTTTCTTCTAAAATCTCTTTGTATCTTTGTCAAATTTTCTTTGCAAGTCTTTACAGGCCTTCTCTGTGACTAAGTCCTTCTGCTTATCTCATTCAGCAGCTCTGACCTCAAAATGCTGTACTTGACTTCCCATCCATAAGCTCTACATAAAAAGCAAACAGTCAAACATACAGCACTTTCTCTGGTAAGCTAAATAGCTGTACAAACTGGAAATGGCTTCACACCTACGTAGTTAAACTGAAGGTTTTTTAGCTCACCCTGTGTCTTCCACAGAACTAGGTTTGAGGCAAATATTTGGAAGCAGTGTAGTAATTCAGAGGATCTGAAATCCTGTTTCCCAAGTAAGCCCTAGTTCCACCAGCTCCTTAATTCCTAAGTTGCTTTTGAGAACTGGCTTGAAGTCTCCCGAGACATTTCTTGGGCATATCCACTGGATCCCAATGTGCATCACTACCTAGAGATCCCAAGCTGTTTCAGAGACTGTGAGAGAAAAAAGCCTATACACTGTGGTCTAGCTTGGCTGATGTAGGAGGCCAGATGCAGGTAGGCCCTGTTTGAAAGGGAACAGCCTTTCTGGGCCAACAGAACTAGACATGTCTATCCATGGGGAAACCAGCTCTCCTTTCCTCTTCCAGGCCATAATAGTTTCACTGGTCATATTAGCAGTAGTCTATGCAACTTTTTTATTCCTTCAATTTAATTGTTGAAATACCTACTTGCTTCCAAAGGACATTGATGAGATCATTGCCTTTTTATCTACCTCATATGGTACCTCATATTTACCTCAATGGATCCCCAGGTGTTTTGTTGCGTAGTGAAATAAGGCTTTCTGTGTGGCTGACTCCCACTTTTCAGTCATGACATCTTGAGGGGTGTACTCTTTTAATCAAGGATAATGGGCATTCAGCAAAATTATCCAATTAATTTATTATTTTCTTTGAACAAGTAATTTTTTTGATTGATCTCCACTGGCACCCACTGGCATCTGGTAAAACTTAGGTAGTTGCCACTTTTTTACTGGACTTGCCATGAAAACATTTTCATTTGGCTACTTTCCCAGTCACAGAAAGGAAGTACCATATAGGAAGGTACGTGTGAATTTTCTAGTTTGCCCTGGGAGAAAACAAAATCTCCCTTCTGCCACCAGCATGTTTTTTAAATTCCATACCATTTTCCACCTAAATGACTGCAGTGAGTTCAGGGCAGTACACCTAATCCAAAACCAAATATTATTTTGTCTACTAATACATCTACTCACATTTCCTCACAGAATAAGGTTAGCTTGCTCCCACTAATCCTAGTTACTTTATTTTGCTGATCCATCCACCATTAGCTGCTGATCCATTAGCTGCTGAATATTCTGCCTGGCATTTTGATTCCCTCACACTGATTAAGGGAGAATGCGACAGAATTTCAGCTACATCAATGTCCTTGAAGAGAGCACTAAGTAACCCTCCCGACTTGGGTACTGGGTGTCTTTCATGCCTGCTGGTTCAAGAGGTCCAGAACAGCTGAATTTAGAGGTAAATCTGAGGGTGTTTCTGTGTGACATTGGCTTTCTACATGGTCCTGCCCTTAGCATCATAGAATAGTTTTGTTTGGAAAAGATCTCTAAGATCATCAAGTCCAACTGTTAACCCAGCACTGCCAAGTCCACCACTAAACCATGTCCCTAAGCACCACATCTACACATCTTTCCCATACTTCCAGGGATAATGATTCCACCACTCCACTGGGCAGCCAGTTCCAGGGCCTGACAACCCTTTCAGTGAAGAAGTTTTTTCTAATATGCAATCTAAATCTCCCATGGGGCAACTTGAGGGCATTTCCTCTTGTTCTATTGCTTGCCATGTGGGTGAAGAGATCAATAACCACCTCACTACAACCTCCTTTCAGGTGGTTCTGGAGAGTGATAAGGTCTCCCCTCAGCCTCCTTTTCTCCAGGCTAAACAACCCCAGTTCCCTCAGCCGCTCCTCATAAGACTTGTGCTCCACACTCCTCCTCAGCTTTCTTGCCCTTCTTTGGGCACGCTCCAGCACCTCAATGTCCTTCTTGTAGTGAGGGGCCCAAAACTGAACACAGTACTTGAGGTGTGGCCTCACCAGTGCTGAGTACAGGGGGACAATCACCTCCCTAGTCCTGCTGGCCACACTATTTCTGATACAAGCCAGGTGTTGTTGGCCTTCTTGGCCACCTGGGCACACTGCTGGCTCGTATTTAAGCTGGCTGTTGACCGACACACCCAGGTCCTTTTCCTCTGGGCAGCTCTCCAGCCATTCTTCTCAAGCCTGTAGCGTTGCATGGGGTTGTTGTGGCCCAAGTGCAGGACCCGGCACTTAGCCCTTCTGTCAGTCCAGGGGAGTGGGGAGAGCAGCAGTTCTGTGCTGGGATTGCAAAGCACCCTAAATTAGATGCTAAATGAGGGAGAAGGTGGTTGTTGATGCCAGCCCTCCACATGCTGCGCTGGAGGAGTCACTGTCTGGAAGAGCTGTCTCTGCACAAGTGACGTCTTTGGGGGGTTACACTGGGAGCCTGACATTCTGTTAGTTCTTGGACACAGGGAAACTCTTTCTTCACTAAGGGTAATCCCAAATTTCATTCCTCTAGGGCTAGAATTTAAAGTAAACTCATGTATACATAAATTGGTCAGGCAACTGAAGAAGACACGAGAATGGAAAATCAATGGCAGTGTGTGCTTCAGTCCTCTTGAGCTTTTCCATATTCCTTGCTCTAGGGTGCTCCTCTGGTCCATTGGCTGAGCCAGAGAGGATGGTAGTAGCTGGCCAGGAGGTCAGACAGGGGGTGAGCACTGGTGGACCCTCCTGTACAGGTAATATAACCATGTAATTTTACATACATACTGATGGACAGTAAATCTCAGTCTGAGAGGATTTACTCAATCCTTAGATCTTCTTCTTGCCCCCATGAAACAATACAATGCCATTGATGATGTACCCTGAAAGCAAGAAGTTGAAGCCATGCTCTCAGAAGAGAAATACTGAAAAACTGCACAATTCACTTTTAAAGATTATACAAAACAAAGGGCATTGTTACTGTCAGATCTAGCCCCAGTGCAATGTTTGATATGTTTACTAGTGATAGAGTGATATTGAATACACTACAAACAACAGAGCCGTCAGCAGGCAGGAATTTGAGGGCATAAGAAAACAAACTAGACCTCCTCAGAGTTTCAGAAATACATGTTGCAGCATGCCAGCTGGGCATTTTTATCCCCCTCTCATCATGAAGTGAAGTCTTCCTCTTCCTCTGTGTGATACCTCTAGGAGCAGCCCTCTGTCTGTGAAAGACTTCACTTTGCTGTCAGGTGAAGGATGTTGCTGAAGGAAATCACAGACCCTGAACAATACTCACTGCTTAGCTTCTTATTTAGAAATGCTTTTATGTATTTGACATTTGCTTGCATTTCTACTCTGAACAAGAATAAAGTAACTGGCCAAGAAAGGATGGTCAGCATTCAAGCCACATGTTCATACAAGCAAGGTGGTGACTGAAAAATGTTCCCTGAGGAATTATTGCTCATGAGCCAAAATGATGAGTACAACAGAGTGTTTGATACAATACAACCTTGGCAAAGAGCACCCTAGCTGAGTTTTATGGAAGAACAAGCAGATATCTAACAAGAAAGCAAAACTGTGATCTGTGTGATTTTGATATGCAATGTTATTCATTGTGCTGACACTGGTAGTTCAATATTCCTGCAGTTTAATTCCATTTTCCTAACTGGTGAATAGGTGGCTCACACCTCCAAAATGCTGGGCCCACGGCTCTCTTCAAGCTCCTGCTCATACTGGTGGCATTCTTCAACCTCTAATTCCTACAGAGCAGGATTTGGTTTTCTGCACTGTAAGTTAGCATGTGAGATCCTCAACATGAATCAGAAATATGGAAGCAGTTAGCCTGTTAATTAAAATTAGAGAAAGTCACCATTCCCTTTGTGATCTAAAGACTTTCTTTATATGGTGAAATGAACTACCAGTCAAGTAATGACATGAATCCCCTATCCAAAGAAATGCAACACACTGGGGAGTAGAGAGGAGAGGGAGAAGGGAGGCAAGGAGAAAAAGGTTGTAACAACAGCCAGTTTTGAAGCAATTTATGATTTAGCTTACTCATGGTATGCCTTGTCTTTGAAGTAGGTGCGTTCTGTACACTCAGATTAACAGGCACCTGCCTCAAGCTTCTGCCTGTGTGGGTGTTCAGCTCTGTAACCTCCTTCAAAAGACTTTCTCATTAGGTTGTTGATCCCCTGTTGGCTCAGGTTCTGACCACACAGCTGTCAGTGAGGGAGATGAAGGCATCCCCTAAAAGCTTTTAGGAGTTTAATGGTCTTTTGATCTAAAGAACACTTGTATGTTATGAGAAGCAGTGGTTATAATTTTCAGGATCCGAAACATGGATTCTTATATAAAATATCTAATACAGTACAGTAACTCAACAGATACAACTCCTTAACTAAGGCCCATGTTCTACACTAGCAGTTTTCCTTTGCCTTCTGTGTGTGTATCTGTGTTCTTCCTCTTCTCCTGCACATACAGACACGTTCAGATGCACATACTCACTGATATTTACCTTTGAAACTGAGCCATATCAAAGCCTAAAGAACTTTTAAATAATATGGCTATCTAGATCAGTGCACATTAGAGCATTTTGTGGCCTATTCTGAGCTCTCAGCATAGAAACACTCCTTCAGCCTGTTACTCGTACCCCCTTTGCTAAACAAAATGAAGATTTTATGAATGATATGCAGGTAACATATGCCACTAGAAGGTATTCAATACTATGTGACTTCACAATTAATAAACTCCTGGTACAATGTGGCTACAATATGCAGCTGATCACAATACAGCAAAAATCAAAGGTTTTTGCAAAACTAGACATTGTCATCTGTTGGGAATACGATTCTGCCTTTTCAACATGCTAATCTGACTCACACAAAGTTAATCTTGCTGTAGGCTTTTAACAAGCTTCTTTAGTCACTTAGAAATATGCCTCACTAGTTCTGCTAAGTTTATGAAAAAACAACCAATACAGGATCATTAAAGGTTTTACTTGAAATGTATTTATTGCAGGGCGTTTTTTAAATGATTTGCTAAAACTTAAACAGTATTGGAAGTATTATCTGCTGCCTGACTAGAGGTTTGGGGCAAAATCTTGCTTAACCTTATGCCTTCCCTAACTGTTCATATTTCTATCTGCAATTTTCTATCCTAAATCTGTCCACCTGCATGGGAATTTTCCCTTACAAATCAAATTGCCTTAATTTTTTTTTCTCATGTCCTCTATTGTGTGGGTGCTCCCCTGCCATTGAATGATCTGTTCTATTATTTTCTTTTTTCTTGCCTTTCTGTGGCATGTTCTCCCTCTCCCTATGCCCATTTGCCATTATGGATATATATATATGGAGATATATATATATATATTCCCTACACAGCACCAGAACTAGTTATGAGTGGGAAAAGCAGGGTTTCATATGAAAGGGAAGTGGGGAAGAAGAGAGATCTGCTTTTATTTTGTCTGTTTCTCTTCCAATTTCTACTCAAAAAAATGGTGCCACAAAAATCCCAGTAGGAGATTTAGTCTATTGAAAAAGAGGTTTGCCAGTCAGCCTGCACAATCATTTGTTAGATGCCAAGATGGAAAATGCATCTTCAGAGGATCTGTGTGAAATCTTCCAGCAGTGACCCAGCACTGAAGGAAGTCTGATCCTTCTCCTCCTTTGAAATCCACAAGTGAGATCATTAAAGTGTTTGCCATAATTTTTTAAATTCTTTTTCTCCCATCCTCTGATTCTCTAGCTTTCATACTTGCCTTTTTCTCTGACCTCTGCTTCTCTCCTTTGAACATTATTCTCAAAAAATCTTTTTCAAGACTTTCATTCCTTGGTGCCTACTGAAGCAAATTCCTTTTCCCCTTACTGCCTGCTGAAAGTCACTTTCCCACTTATCCTGGGCTGTGCCAGAGGACAGTGTCATAGATATAAACCCTAGTGGATGTTTCTATTGGAGCAATGAGAGTCATCTGAAAGAAACAGATTTCCTAATAGATCCACTGGAAATGTGACTCATCTCTACAGCAAGTGTCATGCTTGTCGACTCTCTAGGATGTACAAATATGGCCACAGCCTTTTCTAAAACCAGTAAGGAAGTTTGGGACCAGATGCTCAGATTTAAAAAGAGAAACTTGGTATTATACACAAAAACTATGCGCCCACTGGGGGAAGCACGCGGCATGCCCAGCTGTGGCAGTGAGCAGAATTCCAGGTATTGCTAGATTTTGAAGGCTACATTTGTAGTTGCATATTGCTTTCTCTTATTTCCTGTGAATTCCAATTGGATGTGCATTACTGCAGAGATGACATCTATGGGACAACCTCCATCAAAAAAAAAAGCAGAACCACCAGCTTGTATATGTGTCACTCTCTTACCTGGCATTACAAGGACAAGTGTTTTCAATTTTACCATGGTTATTTAGCACAGCAGGAAGAAAATGGTTTTTGAATCCAAGTGCTGCTATGAAACAAGCTTTCTGTTTCTGGAGCCCAAGTCAACTTTTCTTGATATAATTACAAAGAGGGACAGAGGTCCCAAATTAAGCACACAGTGCCTAATAGATATAACATTTTAGTATAACAATGAAGTTTTCTTTTGGGTTGCAGGACTGTACACCAGTTTATGGTGCTATCATTGATACACACTTTGGTGTACATTAATCTTAATTAAAAATATTCCAACATCAATTTCCCAGTAACAATCCCAGTGTACCAAACAGCTATGGCCTTAGAGAGCACTTATCTTAAACACAAGAAGGGATTGGGTACACTATGCAAACTGCAACTGATTGTACCTCGTAACTATGGGTATACCACAAACTTTTCCATAAAATGGAGCATGTACACTCCAGCCCTCTTAATTTATACACTAGTGGTCAACAAAGCCCTTGAAAACTGAGTGAAGCAAGCCTGAGAACACACACAGGAGTTATGTTTTTAATGGGTATCAGCCCTCAACCAGCTCCTCCTGTGAGTGCAAAGGATAGAGTGTACCCACAAGCACTGAGTTATGATATGTGTGCTTGTGGCACTAACCAGAGTAAGATGGTGGCTGCTGGATCAGGACCCTTCAGCTGTCTCCATGTCTGGGAGTCCCTCCAACCACTCAAAAGAAGAAGCACATATTTTAGGGCAACATGCATCAGTGATTAAAGTGGCCCTGCCTGCACAGGTTTGGAGGGCACTATGGGAGCTGCAGGGACAACTGGTGCATGATCGGGAATGCTCTGAGCGTGGGATTGAAAACCATGCTTTCCAGCACTAGGTTTGACATAGATTTTTCTCTCCAGCTTTAGGCAAGCAAGCTGACCTTGCTGGCTCAGTACCTGTGCTGCCCTCTTTCTCAGGCAGTAATGAGAATTAGGTCTTTGTAAAGAACTTGAGAGACTTACAGTGCCCCATAAGTGTTATGGCCTGAATTCCTGGTTACATCCAGGCCCTTTTACAATGCTTCAAGGTCCCTTTATGCAGCCAATGATGTAAAGGTCCTTTGTCTAAGTAGCAGTTGGTCCTCACGTATCTGGGACACTCTGTTGTATCCCTGACATCTGTTATTGGAAGCTATCATCATCAGGGATTTGGCTTTTTTCTAACGCAGCTCTCTGTGTTGGTGTGGCCCAATTACCAAATGTGGTCTCTTCCCACTGACATCTTTTCTGTGAGAAATACAGTAGCACAATCCATCTTCAAAGTCAAAGCCTATTAAATTAAAATGTCTCAAGCTTCCAATCATGGGCTTGAAAACATTCAGCTGAGTGTCCATTTCTACCTCCTACTGTAAAAGTAGCATCATTTTTCCCCCACTGACTAGATTTGCTGCCATGGTTACAGCTTCACACAGGTAGGGTCACCTTCCCTTTCAAGAAAAATCAATGAAAGATTTCATTTTCACTAGCTCTGTTATTCCCCACACCAGTCACTTTTTATACCAGTTTCTATTGCCTTAATGTTTCATTCTCTGAAATGAAGAAGTAAATGTGATGCTAGCAAACAGTGGGACAGAGATGAGGGAAGCAGCTGTCAGGTTGATGAATAGATACAAGCACTGTTTTATTAAACAGCTCTGCACATTAATGAAACTTTCAAGCAATGTTTTTTGTCTCCTCTTCCTTTCCCTTGCACTTGTAAGCTTGCAGCTCTCATGGAGTTTAGTGTTTCTAAGAAGAGGATCTTTTTTGATAATTAAACTGGGAGTTTTTATGCTAAGACAAACCTTTCAAAATCTGTCATTGAGAGCTACCTCTCACGTCCTTGAGAGCTCTGTGCCTCCCACCACACTGAATTAGAGTGGCCAAACGTGCAAGCCCAAAACCCCTCTGTCTTTTCTTAGCTCTTTTTACTGAAATGTGTTTTCCTGACACACCAAGACTGACCTCAAAATTGACCCTAAAACCAGCTTTTGTAGAACTTCCCTCTGATTCAAAGGAAAAAAGAGGGCAAAGTGTAGATAGAGGTGGCTGAAAAGCCACACTTTAAAACATGTTTGCAAATGCTTTTAAACTGAGGATGGCATTAGGGACTTCCAATGCCCTTGAGACTATACAATACTATACTATGTTTCTTTCACCTAAGAATTCATTGATGAAGTGGGAACTTTTTACTGCAGGTCTCAGGTGGGTTTATGATCCCTTAGCCACACAACATGACAAAATGAGTTAGGAGCTGATTGCAATAAGCTTAGTGACTCTATTCCCAAGGTGATATTTCTGAGTAAACCTCTGTACCACTGAGGCAGTCACCAATTGATGCACAAATGCTGCAGAGGAGATTGCCATCTTGGGACAGGCTGCAAGGTATTGGACATTTTGTAAAACCTGTCTTTTTTCAAGCATATATCACATGGAAGCTGCCACACAGGCACTAACAGGCTCTTTCTGCAGCACAGCAGAGTGAGTAGGTCCCCCACATCAGCAGCACCATTCCGGGTCGAGGCAAAAGGGGATGTGGAGAATGACAGAACTGCTTGTAGGCACTGAAATGCCTGTGTACCCAGCGTCTGTTTTGCCTCACAGAATTCCTAGAAAGCCACCGAGGGCATGTGCCAACAAGTAATGTAGGATGGGAGGTACTGAAGGGGATGGAGGAGGATGGGGGAAGGAGGAGATGGAGAAGGAGAAGAGAGGGAACCCAAGACCCACCAGTTGCTCTTGGCCCATCTCCTGATCCCCCAGCAGTGGCAGGAGAGGCAAAAAGGTCTCTCCACACCCTTCCCCCAGTTCTGAATCCTCTCTCTGTCCCTTCTGCCACCTTCACTTGTCAAGACATGAGCAATCAGGTCTCTGCTTACAATACCTCATGCTTAGTATTTCAAAATTTGGTTTTAGCCACGCTGCTTGAGCAGCACCGAGTCAGTCCAGTGAGAAAAATTCACTCTGCAGGCCCCTTCAATTCATGACACCTCTGATGCAGCTGACAGCAAAACGCTGCATGTGAAGGCTTTAAAACATCTCTCCACTGACAGCCACCAGCCCATTTGTCTTGGTTTAGCTGCCACATCTGCCTGACAGGAAAAAAGTTGAGGGAATACCAATTTACCGGGGATTTAAAACATTAAAAAGTGGAAAAGCACAGTTTTTGATACTGTAACCCCAAGTCAGGCAGCACATTCTCCCCACAGGATACTTTCACAGTTGGGAGTGAAGAAACAGTTTTAACTTCCAGCTCTTTTGTCACTGAAACCGAAGCTGTGTTCTCTGATCTAAATGCTGTCATCTTCATTAGTCTCTTGTAGTTGAAGATGACCCTTTATAACACAAAGCAGAGTGACTGCAGGTGGACATTGAGATGAAAAAGAACATATCATTCCCTCGAACTCGAAAAATCAGATCTTTTGATTGATCTTCGAGCAGGTATTTTTTAAACACTGAGTTCAGCACCGGTATGTCTTTAACAAAAGATATTGGGTAGGAGCATGCCTGATTTTTACTTCTGCAAAATTTGTATTCCACTTGGAAGAATATCTTCTCATATCTAACGAGCTGAACTCCCAGCATGAGCCCAGAAGACAAATCTGGCTTTAAATACAAGATGTTTTATTGTGGCTTTTGCAGGTAGAGAGGCAATCAGGACTGCAAAAAGTTATTTAAGTTTTTTAACTGAAGACACTCACTCCTCACTTATTATATTCCTTTTCAGCTTAAAACTTCCATGCTTTGTCTCTGCCCAAGGTAACTATGGTTGGAGAGTAAAGTCTTTCCTGACATTCTGCAGTTTGAGAAAGAAATCCAGGACAGCATACACTATTGCTGGTGCCAAAGAGAAAACACTGACACAGATATAAATGCGGACAGGAATGGAGGTACTGGAATGAGCTGGGAGCATTGCAGCCAAAAGCTACAAACCGAACATGCACCTTTCCTTGTGTGTTCTGAACAGCATATGCCAGGAAAGTGTTGCCATTGCTAGTCACAGGCCACACAGTATAAAGTGTGTTTGCATGGCCTCACAACTGAGGATTGTCAGGCTTTCTCTGCCTGAATTTGCTTTTACCACTTGGATTTTTTCACTTACCAGGTCGCTGAGGTTTATTTGGTTTACTTTTCCTTTTCTTTGCATGGCATAACCGATGTTTTTACATAGATAATAGTTACAAGTAAAAAAAGAACATTTTCTGTAGAAAAAGATATTTTTGATTCTAACATAATGATGTAGCATAGAGAAATACAGGTCCAATGTGACAGGGGAGGACTTGAGCAATGGCAACACCAGATGCAGTATAGAGAAGTGCAGGCATGGGATAAGAAGACACAGGACACAGGCTGTCACTGGAGACCCTGCAGCTATGAGCAACTCCTCAATAGTCACTTAAAGAAATGCAGACCTGGAAATGGACAAAATTTGGTTTGGGGGTAGCAAAGCGGTCTGAGATCCTTCAGATGTCAGATTCTGCAGGCTCAATCATGCAAATATATTACTTCATTCACAGGCAACCCCATGGGCTCAAGATGCCTGTGCACAAAACCACTGGTTTTTGATAGGGGGAAAAAACCCCCAAACAACCCAAACTTTGACTGGGTCATTACTGCCTCCTTAGGCAGCGTGACCATGAAAGGAGAGGCAAGATCCATGTGCGGAGGCAGAAGCTAACATGAAGCACTGATGGCTCAGCTTTTTTCTTGTGAGTCAATTACACACACACTAAGGATAATTAGAGACCCAGACAGATGGACATCCGTTGACAATTTCATTTTTTCTTCTGTCTCATGTGTCATCCTAGTCTGGTATCAAGTTATCACTTCCAAGTGAGATCGATACATCAAAATTAGGCCTGAGGTTGCCCTGTGGCCAGATCTGCTCAGCACTAGAGGGTACAGCAAAGGGCAGCCCTAGTTCTCCTTAATGTCAATGCAAAATGATACCATCATGGGTCTGAGCTTGCTGTTACAGATAGCTTCGAGGAGTTTAATCTTAGTTTAATTTGTTCTCCTGAGAGGATCACAGACAGCCCACAGTATTTCACAAAGCTGTTGCTTAATGGGTTTCACTGTTATTGTGTTTAAAGCCTCAGAATGCATGTGTTGCTTTGTCTGTGCTGTGGTTTTTCTGCCCTTGAATTCCAGTGCTCCTTTGTGATATCCGAGCATCCTTAAGCATTAATATGAAACTTATACTAACTGCTCCTCAGTGCTCATGCAACCAAACGGAGTAGGAGAAGTGAAGCTCTGATTCAGTGGCTTGATATATCATAAGGCCCTGACTTACCTCCCAATTACTGCTAACAGAAAATGGCAGTTGCTGGGAATGAAAAGCCCATGGACCTTGACAGCATATGCACAATGCTGTTTGTAGACAACAGCTACATAATAGCTGACCTTGAGGAACTCTGCTGGGTCTGTAGCTTCGCTTCTCTCCTAATGCTTCCTGTAAACAACAGCAGCTGTCAAAACCAATGCAAGGAGAGGGAGGAGGAATGGTATAACTTCATTTTAAAAAAATCCACAGAAAGTCAAGGCAATTTAATCTGTTAAACAATTGTGTTTAACTCCAAACAGCACTGCCAACACGCATCACCCACTGCGTTTAACCTCTTCTGGGGGGAGCAAGCACTGCTGGTACCAACCAACTGACCTGTGAAATGGATTCTCCTCTGACTCAGCAAACTCAGCTGTAACAACTAAATGTCATTCAACCCATGTTAAATAGAATTTCATATTTATTTTTGGTATAGATTTCAGGGTTTTCTGAGTGACATCTCTGGCAAATCAGCAGCTAAAACACATCTTCTGTATATCATCAACAAAGGAGCCATGCTATCAGCAGCTATCCTGTTTTCAGAAGGATAGCCTGAGGGAAGAGAAGACAGCTATTTCTATGGGTATCAGATTCCTGTCAGATTCTTTAAGCTTTCTCTGCCTTCACCTCCTGTCCAGCTCTCTGCCATGAACCTACCTCCCCGGTTCCTGGGTAGCACTTTCACTGCTGTGTCCCTTCTGCCAGAACTATGGCTATGATGCTTCATAATTCATCCAGGTGCTTGCAACACATTGTCTCAAGTTTATTTTCCTGCTTAACTGCACATTTGCTTATCCACCCTGCATGGGCTGAAGCACTGCTTCTAGCATTGCCAGTGAGAAATTTCATGATGGATTCATGTCCATGAACATGAAATGGTATTTTATTACCCAAGGTCAGTCTTAGGCCATCTGAACAGTCTCTGTGGGGATCTGTCTTGTCCATTTGGAGCTATGACTCCATGTGCCAAAATTTCCTATTTCCTTCAGCTAGATTTGTTGCATAATTGAATGTGAGTGCTGATACTGTTCCTTTCCATATAAGACATCACAGTTTGTAATGTAAGCTGCCAAATACTTAGGGCCAATATTAACCAGGATGAGCACAATATGAAAACAAAACAAAAAGTTCATCCCCAAAGAACTTACACTTGTTTGCCTGCTAATAATTTTCCAAATCTTACTGCTCGTAGGGGTGCAGTGTAATACCGAGAGCCAATGTCTATTAAATCTTTATGCCTTGTGACCTTCATGTTTGCTAGGCTAGTAGAAGTACAAGCATATTTTAGGATATTTAATCCATATTATAGTCCTAACATTGTTGCTCATTCTAGCAACAGCCACTGAAAAGCAGTGACCTGGGAAATACACAGTTAGCATTTTGTGACCTTTATCTCAACAGCCTTTTAAAATGAAGATTAAAAAAACAATTAGACACCCAAATTAAATGTAACTTTCAAATGTTCTGACCAAAATAGCATCTAAGGAGAGCAGTGTTGAAGTTTAGGACTGTAAGTTATTTAATGAAAGACAATTACTTTCACTATAAGAAAAATCACCCCCCTGTGGCTCTCTGTACAGGCTTTCTTCTCCTTCCCTACTATCAGCAGTAAATGTATCTTCTTGCCTGGCAACAAAAGTGGTTCAAATCTCTGTTGGAGGGGTTGTCTTTTCAAGAATAAGAAGGTTCACAAAGCACTAAACCATAGGAAAGCATTCCTTCTGCTGCTATGGACTTTCCCTGTGGGGCCTGTCTTCAGCTTGGTTACTTGTGTGAGATATAGTACTGTCCCACTGTAGAGAAATAGGAGGATAATTTGGGGTGATCAGGCAGTACAGTGATGGAGGAACCATATGGAGATACCCACTGTTTCAGGATGCAGAGTAGATTCTACTGGAGAACCTTTATGTTGAGGTCCTTTTTGCCTTGTATCCCATGCAGTTTGTTTCCCCAGAATGCTAAATGCATGCAAATCCCTGCAATCTTGATTTGGCAGCATTTTGCATTTCCTTTCTACTGGTTGCCAACAAACTGATAAAAACAAGTTGAAAACCATTTTAGATTCAGAACACTGCCACGAGTATGAAGGAACAAACAGCATTGGACTTGAAAGAGTCCCAGGAACAGTAAATTTGTCAACTGATTGTGTTTCACTCTTTATCGAGAAGTCAAAATCATCTTATTCAGGCTAATGATCTGTTCCTAAGGAAAGCAATTTTGTTTAGAACATGCTTTTCAGGAGTAATATTCTCTACAGTTTCCTTCCATCTCTTCTGCTACTTTTATAGTAGCATTAACTATCTCCAGCTGAAGCCCATAATACTTCAACAGCTGCTCACTTTGAAATTACAAAAAACCCTACAGACTTGGGGTGGCATAAACATGTTTAAAGACCTTTTATTTATAGAAAAGACTGAAAGACCTTTGTTTGCCTCATTCTTCCGAAGCAGTGCTAGCCAAAAATATTTCAATGCGATGCTTTTCAGCCAGAAAACACCATTCCAAGGAAATTACGCAGTTTAGTGGAATTGCATTCATTAGCATCAAACTTATATGAGAAATTAGCAATGATCATGATACACACACAAGAGTACAGTCCAGATAACAGCTTGCCTCAAACTGCCATAACTGTAAAAAAGTGGGCCAGATCATGCACCTGGATAATGCATTATTACATCTGATAGTCTGGATGCTAGGTGATTAGGTGCCAGGGAACTAAGCTGTCCAGGTGAAATTCACAGTATTCTGTGGCTCTTTTCTTTGCAACCTGCAAAGGTTGGGCATTACCTAACCATCAGACTGGCTCCTTTCAGTCATTCCCATGGTTTTTACCCGTTTCACTCTGTCCACATTTTAGTGTGATGTTAAAATCATGGCTTTAACTTTTCAAGTCAGCAAAGAGGGTGAACATTCATTCAGCAACCTGAATTGTCTCTCAAAAGTGACTGACTAAGGGCAGATGTCAAGTAGGTAGTTGGTAACCTCAGTGCAAATATATTTATATATATAGATACACACACACACAAACAACAAAATCAAATAACAAGGCAGAAAAGAGTAATAACCAATCAAAAGCAGTTCATCATTTTATCCGGTAGTATCTCTGGTACAATGAGAAGATAAATATGAAGGAAAATGTAGCATGAAAGTTATCTACATCTATACCACCTATATCTACCTATTTGTCTGGAAGAGAGCAGAGAAGAGTCTATAGAGATCAGTGCAAAACCTGAATTCAGTGCTTGGTCACTGCATTTTGGACAGTCATGCTATGTGCCTAATGCTAAAACATCTTTCCGCAGTACATTGCAGAATGTGCCTGAACAACAGTGTAACATCACTCAAACCAAGGAGCACAACAGACTGTTTCTATCTGTCCAGCATATCTGTCAGAAAAATATTGCTGTTATTTTCAGGACTTCCAGACATGCAGTGGAAAAGAGCATCATTGTGGACTCATACGGAAGCCCCCAAGACAAGAGACTTAACTTGCATGGCCGTATCTTTTCCAAAGCCATTTACAGTAACAATGAGATGACTGAGTTACAAAGACATATGTGGAGTAAGGAAAGAAATAAAGCCAAAACCTAATTAAAGTACTAGCATAGTTTTACAGGAGTGTTAAATTGCTGTGAAAGATTTCCATATTGACACAGCAAATTGAAGCACAGTTCAAGGAGCATGTACTGTATCGAATCCATTAGGGATGTGGAAAAAAGTTTACCCTGCCTTTATGAATTATTAATTTTAACTGGGACAGAAGGTGACCCAGTGGAGAAGGGAAAGCAGGAGAAGCTTCACCAGTTAGGAAGGAAATATGGAGAACAGTTTGCAGCAGTGATATTGTTTCCTGGCCTCCCCATCCCACTGGTATTTTCTCCATTCCCAGCACATTTTTTCAGACCTTTGATTCTTCAGCTTGAGAAAATATTAACAATCCTTGTCCTTAATCTTAAGCAAGTTAGATTTGGGAAAGTGCCACTGGAAAAGATGTATCTCATAAATTTATAAGTTATTCTAATATTATATATAACATTATGTATTATAAGATCATAAGTTACTTAATCTCATGACTTGACCAAAATTTAGCCACTTTTGAGAATTTTGGATTGAAAATACAACCTGCTAGGGAAAAAACCAGCATGTTTTAAAATTAAAGCATGCTCCCCTAGCTTTTAGAAAGGAGAAATGCAATGAGGAGATACCACTCCAGTATTATCTAAACTGAAATGTAGAAGAGCCAGAGGAGATCTATTGCAGAAAGGATATAAAGACAACCTTAAGAGGATTGGATATTAATAAGGATAAGCCAGAAAATATAGGAAAACTATTTCTATGCAACACAAATTTACAGTTGACTAAAGCAACTGAAGTTTGGACCTGTGAAAGAACAGCAGCTCTCCTTGGACTCACACTGACACCAAGATAGACACTGTGAGCCTCTGCCACAACACAGGAAGTTCTGCAGATCACAGATACATCTTTGCTCATGAATGCTAAATGGCTCCAAAACCAAGGGAAAAGTGTCACAAACACTAGGAAATAGACTGACGTGTTTTGGTGAAAATTACTTGTTACGTTCTTCAGACTTATACTGTTTTGAAATGAGTGGCATTCCTAATTTTGTGGAGCATTTACTTATGAAGAAAACAAAATAACTACCTTAACTGAACAGTAAGAGGTAGGTTGTTCATTTACAAGCAGCATGATGCTGTAGCATAAAAGATCTCGTGAAGCTGTATTTGCAATTAAAAATCTCTTACAATAGGTCTATGTCTTCCAGCTGAGACCACATATAGTATCAATGGAAAAGTTTCAGCTTCCCAAGAGGAACTGTCAGGCTGACCTAATCACAGTTCAGCATACGTCTACTGCCAACATCTGAGGCAAGGCCAAAACCCAGTCCCCACAGTAGACTGGCAAAGAACAACGAGGAGATCAGCTTTCCAGTTTTGGGGAAGTTTAGCAACGGTGGGGTACAGCACAATTAAAACTAGAAACAGCAACAAATAAAATTCTGTTAAGTAAAGACTGTCTCTTCTCTGTGCATGTTATAGTAGACTGTCCCTGGTGGTAAATGGGTGGTACCCATGGGTACTTTCCCATGAAAGTAACTCAATTCTCTTTTCCTCACTGCTCCCATCTGCACAGAGCACTCTATACCCAGGTGTGACGCTTGGACAGTTTGTACCCTGGTGAGATCTGCTCCATTTTAAGCATTGTCCTTGGTACTCCGGAATAGAATTAATCTCTTTTCCTATCTTGTTTCGTTTGTAGAGAAAACACTAAGCATGTAATTGTCACCTTGAGGAAGGACAAATAGTTTAAGAGATGAGCTTCTGCAAAATGCAGCAAAGCCTGAAGAAATCTAAATCTGTCTGTATTCATGCAAGCTCACTATAAAAAACAAAACCAAGAACACATAAAAAAGTCAGACTCCAGTAATAAAAATACAATAGTCATGCCTGGCTTGATAACCCAACGGCTCCCTCTGCAGGATGACACCTTATTTGGATAAAAAATGGTCTTGCTGTGTAATTGATGCACATCTCAAGCTGTTTCCAACAAAAGCTGACATATGCTTAGGTCAAATTAATCCCTTGTATTCAGATATAACCACGCATTATGTGAAAAATAAAAGTATGGAAGTACTAGATTTAAAGCACACACTGATGCTGTCTCACTTTATATAATTATCTTTAAGAGTTTCTGTATATATCAATTCAGTCCCTTTCCCCTCTGTCAAGTTGATGTTATCTTCACAAACCTCCTTGGTAGAGGAGGTAGAGATCTCACGTGTGTTGTACTTCCCCTTTGCTCACCAGAATCTTAGAGAAGAACACAATCTTGATGAAAGAACATTATAAACAGTTGAAAAACAGAAAAGATATTAACAGGGAAGGGCCTTCACTCAGGAAAAGCAATACTTTTGTTAGTCTAAAAATTCAATTTCAGAGAAGAATAAATGCCTAGATAAAGAAAAGATGACATGGTTATCAAATTTTCCTATATTTGACATTTTAGACATAATTTCTGTGGTCGTTCATTATCTTTCTGAGAAAGACATGATCATTTATATGCCTCTTTGTAGAGTTTCAAGGACCAGTTATTAGAAGATGCTGTTCAAATGTAAGGCTTGGGACGTACTGTTCCTGGGAAATGTTCTGTCCACTTCAGGCAGCAACATGTTCATTTCTAATCACTGATTTCTCATTTCACCTTGGAAATTGGTAGCGTATGATCTCCCACATTTCTTTTAAAAGCTGTGTGACTTTTACAACAATACCCTGATCTGGATGCATAAAATGTAGTTAGAGAAAACTTAAAGTAAATATGATCATTATTCTATCACGTTATTGCAGCAAGAGGTACCAATAAGCTATTTCAATACAGTTATTGAAGCAAATGCTCCCCACTGTCAGTACATTTCATAGCAATTCTCTGGAAACCAGATATGCTATTAACTTTAACAGAAGTAGCTTTGGAGCAGGAGAGAGCTATAGCTAAGCTTTTACTTAAAATTTTAAAATATCATCTAATATTCATAAGTTGGACTATTTTGTGTAGCCATAAATAGCTATGTTACTTGCACTATTTATTTACTGAGCATCTCTAGATGCAGTTACATACTCTTCAACATCCTAAGTGCATACTAGGCATAGGGCTACCATCATCTTCACACTAAAAGAAACATCAGGTATTTCTGGTATTTTTTAAAGAAAATAATGTCTTCCTACACTTACATGTGTTTTTTTTCCCCCCTGTCCTAGTATCCCCTCATTTAGAAGCTTTCAGGAAATTAAAAAACTGAAAACCATACATACGTAGTTTTGTGATTTGTAACATTTCGTTGTTTTCTGATGGGTTCAGGGAAAATGCTTATTTTACAACAAAGCCATGAGTCACAATTAATAGAAGTCATCATGTGAAATGGAGGTGTAGACTGGTATCGTGTGATGCACATAAATGCTATATTAACACTATCTAACCAGAAGATCTTTTAAGTTGAAAGAGTGTTCAAAAGTGGACAAAAATCTTCAATATTTTACCTCTAGGAAGATAATTGGAATTAATGTTCAACAGCCCATCAAGCATACTTTAAGTTCTCTTCAGATCCAACTAGGAGACACATTACTGAAAGGGTGCTAAAATAAATGCATATTTGGCATAAGGAAAGAAAACATTGCCCAGTTGTGTAAGTGTCTCATTCTGAAGGCTTTAGCATGCCTTAGAAAAGAGTGATTGCAGGTGAAATTTGCACAGAGCCTATTCAGGATATCAGCCAAGGCCCATCCCACGTACTCAATACACACCTCACTGGCACAGCAAACCAAATGAAAGTCACAGTGTATGGAGGGCGTATTGATGCAAGTCCATTAGATAAACCATGAAGACAATAGGATACATGAAGAGTATTTTCTCATTTCTGGCTCAGATCCATCCATCACAGAAACAAAATCCCATTTTAGCTACACCTCAAAGCTCACTAATGTAATAGAAATTCAGCTAAGATTGATAAAGGCCTATTAAGTAAGGTTTAATAATTCTACACTATATCCTGACCTCAGTTTCAATCATCTATCTATAAAGATAGTCGGGTGAAAACTAGCATGGCTAACTGATATGCATACACTTTATTCTCCCTCAGAGTGGACCTCAGGCTGCTTTGAGAAGTGACAGATGGAATTTTACCTTCAACTTGGAGACAGTTTCAGCAAGGCAGAAAGATGGACTTAGAAGCATCAGTCTATATAACCAGTCTTCTGTTGGGCTGCATTCTCCAAAACATACAAAGATATAAACTCCTCAAATTATCACTGTGACTGGCAAGATTTCCTATTATTTACAGATATCTATTTCCCATAAGCTTTCAAAGACAGAAGTATATGCAATATAAACAAAATAGACTTGAAACAGTGAATCTTCCCATATGCAGGGAAAATACGAAATGAAAACAGGTTTTTAGGAGGCCGGGCTCATTCTTCTATCAGCAGGCACCGGGCTGAGCAAGCCACGAGAGGGAGCACAAACACTGCAGAAAATGCAACGAAATGAGAATCAGAAGAGCCAGGTCCAGGCAGCGTTTGATGCCAAGTCTGTTGCTAATAACCTGCATTCTAATTTGTACTGAAAATCAATTTAATTTCCTCTTCAGCTTTAATGCATTACAAGTTATTCTTCAATACTAATCTGGTAAGGGGAGAGAGAGAGAGAGAAAGGCATTCATAATGTTCAGCTTGAGCTGAATAAATGAAATGCAGAGCCAGGTCAGAGCAGCAGGCAGAGCAGCCTTGGGTGTCAAAATGGAAATATACAACTGCAGCGCCTGGCTGTCGCAGAAGAAAGGGAGATCAGCTGGGCACTTCTCCCTCCTGCTTTTCATCCTGCTTTTGCAGCCACCAAGGGAGGGACTGTGGCTTGTGCAAGTACCAGTCCAAGTCAAAAGGGGCACTTACTGCCAACCTTCAACAGCAGCAGAAATGGGCATTCCCACCCTCCGGGGCTGTTCCAGCCTCCCCCTCCTCCTCCTTTTTTCCATTATTAGAGACAAAAAATAAAGCTCCTTAACTGTATTGGAATAGACTGACAAAGGAAACACCTGACAATAGATATCTGCAAACTGAGGTGTTTGTATGTGGGTCAAATACGAAACTGTAAAATCTTCCACCATCATCATCGTCAGGTTTTTCTCATCTCTTTACCTCATAATATTGTGAGTCAAATTCCATTCTTGAGCTGAAGGTTGTTTATATAAGCTGAGGATAAAAGTATTCTTAAAGGCTGTTCTTTCTGGATGATTTAGCACAATATGGTGCTTGAATATCCATTTCACTTAGCTGCTGCAGTATTCCAGCAGGAAACAGCAGCAGGATACTGCTGTTATGCAAAGGACAGGAACACAAAGGACAATGCTTGTGAATACTGATCTGACCGATGGAATAACTGTGATAAAAGATAATGTCTTAGTAGTATAAGACCCAACTCTTCTGCATGAAGTCAGACACATTCAGTATAAATCTAGCTTCTCCTGGGAGCTGAAAAAGGAGAAAGGTCACAAGGCAGATCTGCAGCATGCATCCCGCAGTTTCCTGCATCCATGGAATCCAGGACAGCAGCAGAAGCCCCTGCAGTAGCAGGTTGCTGGACGCAGCTTCAGGATTCATGATTGCTTCAAAACACAGGGTGAAAGGGGATCCTTTCCCCAGCATGAAGATGATGTGGAAATGCCACCCAACAGAGTCCTGACGCACCAGCTGCTGGGAAGCAATTTCACTAAGGCTCCTGCATTTGCAGGTTACAAACTGCATTCTAGCTAAGCCATGACAGTATTTTTCCAGTAATGCATGAAATCAATGGAACATCATTAAGAGAAATGGATTGGGTCTGAGGTTATCACAGTACTCACCACACCTGCCACTTCCCTTTGCATAGAAGGATCATGAAAATTCTTGCCAACTAGTTTACTTGAAATCTTCATAAATAATGTACCCTTCTCATCTCTTCATATCCTTTTGCACTTTACACTTTATCCTTCTCCTCCTTCTTAGTCTGCATTTCTGTTACTTTAGGAACAGCTAATGGTCCAAATGTTAATGCTAACCATCTTATTCTTCAATTTCCTGCAATGGGAGAGAAAGGTCCTGCATAAATCTCTGCCTCTCCATTGTAATAAACTAGCCAGTTGTGACATCCCCAGAATAGACCAAAGATGGACCTGAAATTATACAAAAATACACCAAATCTGTAAATAACCTGGTGATACTCAAAGATTGGCTGTTACAATATTTAAATTCTGCAGCAGGGTGTGAATTTTGCATCAGTGCTGCAGTTACCCACAGAAAATATTTAAGCTGAAAAGATGAGCAAATAGTACCGCAGCATGCTAACTTCACATGGCCGCACTTACCAAGCTAGTGATGCTTTACAGGCTGTAAGAACAAGTTACCTCAAACAATTCACAAAATTTATCATTTTAGGCCTCCAATTTACACAAAGTAGCCAAGATAACAAATTTACAACAATTTTTAGTGTTTAGTTTTCATATATTGTTACATAATTGTTAGTGTGCTATGCATTGCAGTAGTAAATATGTTGCACATCAACTACTTTAAAAATCATACCCTGTTACTGTTAATTACTCAAATTTTACCTTCATAAACCTCTCCATTACCTTCTGAACAGTGGGTATTTTCTCTTTATAGACCCTATACTAGTTCTTTATAAAGGTAAACTAGACTCCTGAAATGCTATTGTTTTCCCAAGGCCTAATGCTACCCTTCAAGCTGTATCCAATAAGTGACGATACCAAACCACCTCCCTCTCAGTGCTGAAACAAATATTTCACCAAGAACACATTGATATAAATAAGGTACATTTAATCACTCATTGAAGGCTCAGTGTACAGAAAACACTAAAATACAAAACACCTTGTTAAAAGGACAGAATCATTACAAGGAATACTAATGTACATCTTTCTCCCTTTATAAATATAAATTTGCATAGATACAGTGATCACTGGCTGAAAACAGTTTTGACATTGCAATGAACATGCTTTAGCAAGAGCAGGTCTTTCACATAGTAAGACAATTTATCTATGCATTTGTGGCAAAACAAAATTAACATATGACAGAAACAAAGACAGGTATTATCTGTTTTCTCTCAGATTATATGATTTGATCTAGAAACCAGAGTGGACTCCAGATGCACTTTTAAATATGACACAGAGCCAGTTTACCAGTGCTAAAGCTCTAGAGGGGTGCACAGATAAGGAATTTGCCTCTTCAAAAGCACAGGCACAAGCACAAAGTCAGTCGCTTCTGAGTTGAGAGCACTCCCTACTCCCAGGAACTGGCTGAAAGCTTCTACATTCAAACCCTGATTTTTTCAATTTATTTTTGAAGTTTTATTCTTGACTGCAAGACCAATGGCTATGGTGCCAACAGTTATTCAGCATGTTCCCTTTACACCTCTCAGATTTGTCCCCAGAGGAAACAAATAATTTCTTCGTTACTTTTCTTACAGCTTTCACAGAAAACAGAAAAGCTGCATGTTGCAGGTCCACACTGCCCACTTAGCAGCTGCCATAATTCATAAGTAGTTCTCTAACTTACTCACCCAATGCTGACAGGAAGACATGTCTGGGGCAGAATCCTGTTGCCATTTTGTACCAGCAACACTTACAAAGGGGTGTGTGTGTGTGTGTGTGTGTGTGTGTGTAAATAAGAATCTCTACTCCTTCTGTTCACTGAGCTCCAAGTAAGACAATCCTTACACACACTGCAACTAAGGCAAAAGTTACCCTGTGCTTCTCTAACTGCTGCCAGAGCAGGTTCAGGATCAATATAGGATGACACTCCTAGTCCATGTACAGAATAAATGGATGCAAGATGCATTAAAGCACATATCATAAAAGAAAAAAATAAATAATCTGATTCTCCCTTTTCACTGGCCTTTTTTCATTGGCGCTTTGATTTGCATTTTATTTTTTGCTATGTAGCTCAGGGGTCCTACCAGGTAACTTCGAGAGAATGACTTGCTAAGTACACAGGGACAGCTTTCTGAGGGCTTCTGATTTAATCATAACCCCAGCTATGGTTGTCAACATCACTTTTATCACCCCCTACCCTGCAAAACACCAATTCAGACCAACTAAACAGCAGCCAACTTCAAATGTTCCTCATTCTTCCCTGATAATTGTGTGCTGGAAACGTTGGCAGTTCAGGGATCACAGGATAACTGAAGCTGGAAGGAACCTCAGGAAATCTCTAGTCTTACTTGTTCCACTGCTTGGCTATCCTCAGGGTGAAAAAAACCCTTTCCTTATATCCCATCCAATGCACTCTTGGTTCAGTTCATGCTTGTTGATTGTGATCCTTCCAATAAGAATCGCCCTTGAAGAGCCTGGATTCATCTTGTTGAAAACCTCCACAGATGTTTCATCTCCAGGCTGATCAAATGCAGCTTCCCCAGCCTCTTCTCACAGGCCAAGTAGTACAAGAGACAATCTCAGAGGACTCTACTGGGCTCACCCCAGTTTACAGATGTCTTTCTTGTATTGGAGTCCCAAAAGTGAATGCAGTGTCTAAACGTGGCCTAATGAGAGCTGAGTTGAGGGCATAATCGCTTCAGACTACTGGCTCTGATCCTGACAGTACAGCCTGGGATGCTGGTGCCCTTCCTTGCTGCCAGAGCACACTGCAGGCTCATGCTCTGCTCAGTGAGCAAGAGGACTCCACATCCTTTTCTACAGGGCTGCATCCCAGGCAGCCATGGCCCGACCTGCTGTGCTGCAGCATTGCCCTTCCTCCCCAGGCGCAGGACTTCGCACTTGCCCATGTTGAAGTTTGTAACATTGCTGTCAGAGCATTCCTCCAGCCTGACCAAGTTCTCCTGGATGGCAATCTTACAATATGCTTTAAGAAAATTCAGTAAAGACATCCATCAGTAATTTTGGCACAGATGTGGAGGTTTCATTACTGTGACCAAAACTGAACTGCCTGCAGAGCTTCAGTTGCAGAATCCTTTCAGTATTTAACAGCTTAGGAATGTGGCTTCCTTGGGCAGCCCATGGACACTGCCACTGAAGCCAGTCTCCAACCTAGACAGTCTACTGGCTGAAGACCATCTCATTCTCACGTCTCTCTAGCTCATCCCTATAGTGGCTTTACTTGGATGACATTTACTTTTGTCCCATTGTGTATACTGTTGTCATCTACTTGCTGAGTGTCATCACTAGTGATAATAAAAATAATAGATGAAGAGCTGAAAGTCACTCTCTTCTTTGGCCTGTCCCCTGCTTTCTGAGACATCACTATTGGTCGTATTGGTTTGTTATTCCCTGTTGCTGGCCTCTCTCTCACATTCCTCTGGAATCTCATCAGGCGAAAGCACAGGAGTTGTAAAAGGCATTGTCGAAACTACAAGAGAGCATAAACAGAATGAAGATGAAACTTCCTAAGCATGCACTATAGCATACAATCCATTGAACACAGTAGTACTGTAAATGACTCAAAATAACAGATTTCTGCGCATCTCCACCTTGTTCCAAATTAGTTTCAGTGATGTAGCAAGCATGGTGGCTTTTTAGTGGGTATGTTTTCTCTCTGTGCCAGAGCTGAACAGGATCACCTAGCCAGTAGAGGGCACTGAAATGAATTTTCATATTTTACCAGCAGCAAGATCTGCAATCCACAATCTGCAAAGAACAAGAGGACTAGGCTCCGAATTGTGGTATAGGTATTGTTCCTGTTTTCAAAAATCACACATTTGATCCAGCAGGGGAAGAATATTCTGAGGAACACTTCACATGAGGATGCAGAGGGAAGGAAGGGGATACAAAATGATGTTTTCTTCCTTTTAAGTAACTCCAGGGTCGGAAATTTTAATAAAAGCATTGAATGTCACAGATATAAAATGAAATTTCAATAGTTGGTAACACAGAGCTAAAACCTTCCCATTGAGTATGGAAGGAACAGAAGCCTTTCAGATAACCAGAAGCCACTTCTAATAAAGGAAGTCTGTTCTACCTTGTGAGTAAATAATGTAAGGTATCCAGTGAAAGCTCACTTTAGAATGATAGTTCCAGTAGTAACGCTGTTTTAAATGCTCCAATTATGGTCTCCCCCCACAAAGCAAAGCAGGTATGGGGGTTAAAGGATGTACTCATTCAGTAGCTGCATGTCTGCACACATTTAAAGCTCAAATACAATCCTCCGGGGAAAATCTCTGCTTTTACCAGAAATAAGGAGGCAGATTCCTCCTCTTTTAATAACTCATAACAAGACATGCCTAGAATGTATGAAGAGGACTTAAAACAAAAATAACAAAAAACTCCCACAAAGACAAATGGTTGGGAGACAAAATGGGAGGGGAAGCAACAACAAACCACCTTTTCTCTAAAGAGGGAGTAGGACATCTTTCTCAACAGCCTTCCATTTAGCTTTGTTAAGGATTATTCAGTGTTATCCTGCATGGTCAGTGACTTTGTGTTTCCAGCTATTATGTAAGCAGCTCTCTGACATGCCAGTTCAGAACAAGGTTTTATTATTGGAAATTAATGCTACTTTGACACAGGGGAGGCAATAGGTTCTGTTGGAAAGGGGACCTGGAAAGTTACAAGATGATAAAGAAAGACAATCTGGTGTAAGGGAATGGTCATGCGAAGGTCTTGAAGATTTCAGGGGTCGCTGGCTGCCCCAGGCTGCTGCCTGGCAATTGCAAACCAGTGTAGGAAATCAGTAAATTCCAGTTTTATAATGAAAACCCAGGGAAATCCTTCTAACAATCATTCACTATTTTTTATCCTTTGTGAAGTGGTTCTATTAAACTCCAGATATCTTTAACTCTATGCAATATTGGTTTACAACGTGCATGTTACACTTCCAGTTAGTGAAGCTATTTTAATGTCTAAATAAATTCACCAACACCATCTAACTGCATTCAGTGGTTATTTCACAGTACTGGTGATTTACAGGAAAGATGTATAGTTTTCTAGTTTCCATGTATTTGACATGCTGCTGGTGACTCCAAATACTTCCATTCCCTCTTTGCTCTGTAAAGCACTGGAATGAACTAGTTACCACCATTAAATCAGCAGTCTACTATTCATAATGAAAACTACTAAAGCAGACAAACCTTGTTTCTTATCTATGTCTTCTTAACAGCATGTACTTTGTCTCCAAAAACCATTTCACTGTAATCCACATGAGATTCTGGCTTTGAATACAATGAAGCTCTGAGGAAAGTTACTGGTGAATTTGAAATACTGTAAAAGTTGTTCAATCCTTGTGCTGCCATAATGGAAAAGTCAGAGGCAAGTTTTTACTCCTGAAAAACAGGCACTGAGTATTCTGAATTTTCTCTGGTGGAGTTCTGTTGTGGTGAGAGAGTGATTCAGATAATGTTTTGTAGTTGTAATCTATTTCATAGGTAAACTGTCAAAACTAGACTCTCAAATTTTGACATCCCTTCCCTTTCATGTGAGTGCTCATGTGTGAATTCATTTAAAAACCGATTTTGGATAAGGTAGTACTTTAAGCACCATCAGGGATTTTTTTACCAATTTATGCTAGCTGTTCAAACTTAAAAAAAAAATAATAATGTAAACTTTACAGATTAAAGCAAATCAGACCTATACTCCACGACTGTGATATTGACTACAAATTACTAAAATAAGAAAATCTTTAATGTACTTACCTTTCTATTCATGAAAATATAGATGACTGGATTATAAGCCGTGCTTGACTTGGCAAAGAAAGATGGGATGATAGCTACTGTTGGAGTTACAAGGTTGCTATGGCCATATGTTACCAGGAGGGAGACCACTGCATAGGGCATCCAACAAATAAGGAACGTGGAGATCATTAATAAACACATTTTAGCCACCTTCTTTTCATATTTTAGAAGTCTGACCACTTGAAGAGTCTGGAAATCTTCCACACTGCAAAGCTATAGAAGAAAAAGATAAAATAGTAAAGTAAAATAGCTCTGTGTTTTACTTGAAACTGAATAGTTCAGCATTTAGTTCTAAGTGGCTAATTCACTAAATTAGTTTTGGGCACAGACACTATGCACCTTATCTTGTGAACCACAATTCTTCTGGAAGTTTATATCATGCTTCCCAGACATTTATTGTGCCTATTAAGTGTAAAAATATGAGGAAAAATAGAATAGCAAATCTGCTGGAACTAATTCAGTGATGTAACAAAACATGCTGCACTTTTCATTGTAAGTATTTTAGAAAACTAACTTGCCCTCATCCACTAGCATAAGTGAGTTGTTCAAATTTAGTGGTCCTTTGGCTAGTTAGACAATCCTGTAGATGTGTGTCATAAGCAATCTTTAGAGAAAAGAAAATTTCATAAATAGATTTCTCTGTACTGCTCTGCCACTTAGCTTGTTAACCTAAAATTGCAAAATCTCTACTGAAAGCAGAATACTAGGCAGCAGGTTCTCAGTGTTATCTGAGTGAGCCATAAGATCAGGAAAAGATGGCATGTGTACATGAACATTCTCTGTAACAGTTATCAGTTGTGCCGGTACTGCTGACCACAAACTTGAATGGGTCCAGACTAACTACCCACAGAATATAAAACATTAACACTTTCTGACACTAAAGATCTGGACCGAATTAAAATGGGTTGCCTTAACATGGAATACTCTTTTAACAGGGCTTAATCTACACTTGGAAGAGTTTTACACAGTTATCTTCTCAAGAGTGGCAAGGAGGAGAGAGTTCTTTAATCAGGAGAACTGCCAACAGAGTTTTCTTTTTCCCTTTTTTCAAGGGAGGATCTGGTGTGGACTAGTGAGCATGAGCAGTTCCCTAACCTGCCTCCCAGTAAAACTACATAACAAATGGACCTTGATAGCTCTAAGTTGGTTTTCCTCCAACCCTACATCCTTTCTAGTGGTGCCTGACATAGGTGAACATCAAACATTCAAAAGTCTGAATAGGAAGTGCAACTGCAAATTTAGGCTCTGATTGATCCCAGATCAATATACAGCATCAACATTTTTCACTGAAAATATTACATTAAGACAAGTCTTATTTTACTTACTAACTCACCATTCTTACTGCATATAGAATATGGCCATAGCAATAGGCCATGATCCCAACAGGTGCTACTAAACAGCCAAGGAAAAAAAGGAGCACAAAAGAGGTATCATTGGGGTCTTTTGACTTCCAGTCCATTGAGCAACCTAATCCATGAATTTCCAGTGTATATCTGTTCCAGCCCAGAAGAGGTGCTCCAGTCCATGCTAATGAGTAGAGCCAGACGTATGTGATAGCCCTCCAAGACCAAGAGAAGTCAATCACTTTTGCATGGACAACTCGAATGTAGCGTTCATAGGCAAGAACAGTGAGAGTCATAATTGAAACAATTCCTGTAAAAAAAAAAAATGAAGAAAATCAACTAAATCACGCGTAAACATTGCAAATTGGACTGAAGTCCTTTTGATAAATGTTTTCTTTGTGTCCAGGTTAACTCAAAATTAGCAAGGTCATATTATCAATCTAATAATAATAAGTTTAGAATCATAGAATCATTATGGTTGGAAGGGACCTCCAGGTCCATAATCCCATCATACTGCTAACCACTGGACCATTAGACCATGGTTGTTGGGTGACACCCCCTTACTCACTAACTACCAATTCAAATAGTATCTCTAACTTCAGAACTACTCAGAGCAGGGTGCTGGCATCTGAACCATGAAGTACGATGGCCAAGAAAACAGGAAAAAAAAAGACCAAGCTAATAGTTCTTCCTAAATGTTATTCCATCAAGTGAGAGATCATGCCCCAATGATTGTTTTTTTGTTGACAATTGTTGTGGGGTTTTTTTGTTGCTGTTGTTGGGGAAAGAAAGGGGGTTGGTGGGGGTGGTAGGTTTTTTGGTTGGGGTTTGTTTGTTTTAAGAAAAAGCTGACATATAAACATGAGATAACCAGCAATAACAAAATCTGTTAGAAACCCAGGGAAATCTGAGTTGAGACTAAAGTCAAAGAAAGCATCCAAAAAGTGAAAGCACAGATAAGCACCTTTAATGTGAACAAAATTACAAGAAAAATTCAATTTTTTTTTCAAGATTCCCTGGAAGCTTTGGCATTTCAAAGAACAAGGAGGAAAGCAAAGTGTTACACCGCTGAAGGAGTCCCATCTGGAAGACACTGGGTTATTTTAAGTGTCATTTCCTATCTTGCTGCTATCATAAAAATATCAGTCTTTGTTTCAATTAGCTGTGCACTCTCTTCCTTTTCTGTCCACCTCAACCTCATTACACACTTATTAACGTGTTATGACAGAAATCACCGATTATTTTCAGCTCTCAGCATTACCCTATGCACTTTTATAATTTACTGAAGCCAAAGAAATCCTGTCTTGACTGGGATATAAAGATTTCTGTTTCAGTGGTCTGTGAAATTTGATGATCAAAACCCACACTGCCCATCAGGCATGTGCCAGTCACTTGAAATATGTTACAGTTCAGTCATCAAGCTCATATGCACAGCCTTTTAAACAACAAAAGGGTGGATTTCAAAGCACTCTTTGAGGTTATACAAATATTTGTGTCTAAATTTGTGTAGATTTTATCTAATATGAAGCACGAGTATTTTGTCATGCATACACACAGCATTTAATTTCTTCGATTACATTCACATTTGTCACAACATGCATTTATACAGCTGTGAGAAGGTTAAACATGCAGATTTCACTGCCAAAGAGAGAATAACAAAAACCTAGAGCAACACACAGCCTTTATGCCAAGGCATTCAACAGCAAAACCAGCATATTATTAACAGAGTACGTCACAGCAGAACAAGCCTTAAGATCTCTAAGAAAGCAGATTCAGGCTGCAAATGTTAGAGGATCCCCTTTTTTTACTGGTGATGAGTTTAGAAAGCCTTCTTGACTAGCAAGAAGGATTTCCCACTCTAAAGGAAAATGTGCCATGTTCTTGTCATGGCTCTCTTTGAAATGAAACAATTATTCTTTTTCTTTTTTAAATATTTTTGACAGTTTTATCTTCAAACCTTCATCACAAAGAGAAGTAGATATTGCTGGGCAAGCAGAAGGCAACGCATACTGCTTTCACAGTTAGTTTTGAATAGTTTTGTGGGTTTTTTCTTGTGCAAGTCATTGCTACTGAATTTCATTTTCATGGCTTTAAAGAGGCATTGGACAAGCAAATGTGGACTAGAGGGTTTCCAAAAGACTTAAGGTTTGGTTGGTTGGTGGCTGTTTGTTTTTTTCAAATTAAGTTGATAGGAAGTCCTTCATGACCTTTTCTAGGACCTAGCACACTGAAAATACATTGAAGAATGCAGATCTAAGCAAGATCTTAGCAGGAATTAGAAAATAATTACAAATTTATATAGGTACTACTTATACTTTTAGTACCTTGGTAAATGCTTTAGACAATCACATGCAGTCTACTTCCAGAACACAAGGTAAGGCAAGAAGTTCCAGTGATTTCTCTGTGCCCAAAGCTTAGGAATTACAAAATTACTCTTAATATTTCCCCATCAATTTTTATACATGAGTACTGAATTCTGGCCATGACAAAGTAATCAAAAGCACACACGGTTGGTTGAAAGTACAGGAGTTCAGAAGCAATAATTTACTGGGTCCTTGACATTCTCAAGAAAGTCATTGTAAGCTCAGTATCTCTAAAAATTGGTACTGACACACAGATTTTTGAACAGGTTTAGATCAAGCCCCTTTCAGTCTGAAAACCGTGCTCTTTAAAGGGATACTTGAGCTTTCTATCTGAACTGCCCATTGGGCAGTATGTACTGTACTTCAAATTCCTGTTCTGTTGGTATTCAAGAAGTGCCTGGCAGCATGCAGGCATGAGGCAAGAAATGCAAGTCACAGCATATTACAGTAAATTCCTCTTTGATGCAGGATCTTTACCGTAACAAGGTCATAGCTCTAAGAGTAGAGGTTGAAGCAGTTAATCATAAAAAGAGAAACTGGAAACAAAATGCCTCTGTATTATATTTGTCCAAAAAAATCCCCTCCTGTTCTGTGGAGCCACGGCTGCCTGTTTATTTGTGGTAGATGACATGCACAAACACCTGTAAGAACAGGAATACTGAGATCTGCCCTAAGGAGGTGAGTTTTAAAATGTGTATTAGAAAGATAAAGTCCATAAATAGGGGGGAAACACACATTAATTCTGGTGGAAAACACACATCTAATTTCTGTGGAAAACACACATCTAATTCTGTAAATAATGCTGCCAAAGAGTCATTTGGGTTTTGTCATTCTTGTTACTTCTACAGTGGGCTACGTGACAGAGGAATTCATAAGAAAACAAAATTTCAGTGCGTACGACAGGTAGAAGCTATCTTGTGAGTGTGCACCACATCTAAGTAAACATGTTTTTAAATGGGCAGATAAGCACCTTTTAACTCTTATATGAGGGATTACCAATAAACTACTGAATGAGCAGAACTGAACCACAGGCAACATCTCAGCATTCAGACACTGCTGAGTGGAACAGAAATAGCCAGAGGAACAATTTCTGAGTAGTTACGAGCATTTCAGAAGCTATTTAACTCACAGGAATCTCTAAGATTGCACTGCTTTCTTTTGCTCTCCCCTCTTTTCATGTTACCAAAAAATAATAAATAAAGGTGTATGAAATACTACTGTATACCCATAGAATGCAAATAACTTTGTTAGACTTCTAAATCTGATTGTCCATCTTTTTAATATAGAGATTCTATAGAGTAATTCTCATTACTTACATTAAACATCCATTACTCCGTAATAATCTATAAACTGGTCTTTTTTAGAACTGTTTCCATACACTTGACATTAATCCCAGGCCTTGGGAATAAAAATCCAGGTTGGTGCAAACACAGACCCACCATCAGTGAAGGAAGAGTTTGTATGCAAACTACTACAGGAGCTTGGCCTCTACAAATCAGTGGCCCCTAACATGATCCACCTGAGGGTGTTAAGAGAGCTGGTTGATGTTGTGAGAAAATTTTCCATCATCTTTGAGAAGTCGTGGAGATTGGAAGACACGCCAGAAGACTGGAAGGCGGCTAATGTCATCCCCACCTACAAGAAGGGCTTAAAGTAGGATCCAGGAAATCAGGCCCTTCAGTTTCACTTCAATCCCTGGGAAAGTTACAGAACAAATCCTCCTGGGGGCTGTCACCAGTCAATGAAGCACTTGGTTGGGAAAAGCCAACACGGATTCACCAGGGGCAAATTGTGCTTGACAAACCTGATTGCCTTCTATGATAAAGTAACCTGCTCGGTTGATGTGGGGCGAGCAGTGGACATTGTCTACCTGGACTTCTCCAAGGCTTTTGATGTGGTTCCCCACAGCCTCCTCCTCGAGGAACTGATGTGCTACAGTCTAGACAAGTGATGAGCTGGCTGACAGGCTGCACCCAGAAGGTGCTGATAAATAGCTACTTTTCAAACTGGCAGCTTGTCACATGTGGGAACTCCCAGGGACCAATACTGGGCCCAGTGCTGCTTAATATCTTCATGAGTGATCTCAATGGTGGGATCAAGTACACCCTGATGCATTATCCCACCCTACTTGGCATCTGTCAGGCCACATCTGGAATACCATGTTCAGTTTTAGTCCCTGCTATACAAAAAAGATGTGGACAGACCAGAAAGGGTCCAGAGAAGGGCCACAAAGATGATCAAAGGACTGGGAAGCCTGTCACATGAGGAAAGGCTGGGAGAACTGGGTTTGCTAAGCCTTGAGAAGAAAAGGCTTAGGGGAGACCTCCTCACCGTGTTCCAGTATTTAAAGAGCAGCTACAGAGAAGATGAAGACTCCCTTTTTACAAGGAATCACATGGAAAAGATGAGGGGTGATGGCTACAAGTTACTTCTGGGGAGATCCCAATTGGGCACAAAAGGAAAATGCTCACAGTGAGAACAATCAGCCACTGGAACAATCTCCCCAGAGAGGTGGTGGATTCCCCAACATTGGACACTTAAGATTCAGCTGCACAGGGTGCTGGGCCGTCTTGTCTAGACTGGGCTTTTGCCAAGAAACATTGGACCAAATGATCCTTGAGGTCCCTTCCAACCTAGGATTCTATGATTCTATGAATATCTTTATTAGTGTACTGTATGTTTTGATGCCTTTTTTCAAAAAGAAATAAAGATGGCAAAAATCTGTATAAGATAAAACATTTTTATTTTACTGTGTAAAGTCTGTAATTTGAAAGTTAAGCCTGTGATTTCAAGGTTTCAGATGTTATTACCACAAGTTGTTTAAGCCCTCAAATACAAGCAGCTGCACAATTTCCAGTTATACCACAAACTGGGGAGCTCTTGCTTTTGATAGAAATAACTCTAATTCTTGGCAACCATTTTCCAGCTTGTAAAAGTTTCAACTATTTCTTTTATCCCTAACTCTGAAGTATAAAAACAAATGTCAATAGGTAGAATCTTCAAAACTGTCAAAATTACTTAGAAGCTTATGTTCCAATAAATGTCAGTGGATCATAAGGTCCAGTTTTGCACTGGGGTGCAGAGGAGGTCCTTGGTTTCAACAGGACTTCAGTAAAGAAAAGGGCACAGAAAATAATTTGAACAGAAAATAATTCACACTCCCACCCCCATTATGGACCTTTTCCATTCTGCATCAATATGCTTCAAAAGATATTTTTAACAAAAAATAAGATATTTCTAACAAAAACTTTGAGAAAGAAGCAGCACAGATTAGCTTGTCTAGCTAGAATAGCCTGATAGATAGACCATTAAAGTATGACCTCACTTTCTTATCTGTGAACAATTCCCAGCAACAACTGGAAACCTTGTATGTTATTTGAGTTTCCCAGTTATTGGAAATTTTATCTATTCCGTGTGTACACTTTGTGGCAACAAATTTCATTGTGAAGCTGCAAAGTCATGAACACAGAAAATGCATGAGGGTCTTGTACAACTGTAGGTAGTGAGAGCTGGAATATGCCTGCCACCTCCACGTGTCACAATAAGAACTAATAGCACTCACAGTAGCAAAAACCTTGAAAGAGTCTGTTCAAACTCAACATGCCACAGTCACTGTGCAACATGTATTTTGACAGCATATAGCTTTTTTCCATATGTTAGTACCACTGCACGTTCCAATCAAATTTGTACACATGACAAAGTAAAATATTCAATCAGTTACTTATATTTGGATAATTTGGGTAATTACCTGTTACCTCTGCTGCACTGGTCCCAAGGATTCAAAATTTCTTCTCAAATGAGGAAATTATAATTAAATTAGAAGTGGGGAAGGAAGAATTTATACATTTTGGTAGGTGAAATTCATTCAATTGGAGATTAGCTCTGATATCAAGGGATGGTTTCAATCAGCATTTGTGATATATTGAACATCCTAGAGAGTACTGCTAGAACTTTACAGCTCTTGGTTATGATTAACAAATGAAAGAGTTGCATTTCCTTTTAAGATTATTTTAAGTTAGTTGCTTTTTTCCCCCCATGGTAGTCTAGGTTTCTACTAAATCTGCTCTATTACCTTACTAATGCCAGTAATGAGATAGCAAACAAATACGACATCTAGATATGCAGCTACAGAATAATTGATAAATCTACACATAAAGTCACAGCTCTTGAAGTAAACCAGAGCTTCTCACAAGACCTATCGATGCATAATTCAAAAGGTTCTGTAAGAAGTCAATCATTTTAAAGTCACTCACAAATGGGTTTAAGGGCTCATTTCTCAAAGAGCCTGCTTCTAATAAATTCCTGCTCCTAGCAGAGTTATTTGCAGAGGTCTAGAAGTCAGACTTTCATCAGACTTTCCATCTTCAAATAAAACAGCTTCTATATCAATGTAACTATCAAATAAGCTTGCAATGTACATGCTTATCAGTTTGCTCTCAAGGCCAAAAGCTGTTAAATCATTTCTATAAAAGCAAATCCTCTAGACTGATGTGTTGTCTTCTGCAAGATTACTAGCAGAAGTGTAAAAGTGATTTCAGATACACAGTTAAAGCTTGAAACAAATACGTAAAATTCACCTCTCTACATAAAGACTAAATGCATTATTCATTTTGGATTGTAACCCAAAACTTTCTATATTAGGCTCAACTTCAACATCTCTCAATCATCTTTCCACTGTTAGTGATTTCTTCTTTTAAAAGATTATTTTATCATAAAGTTTATCTCGCATCCTAACAGGTCACTCTTTACTGCCAGTTCACGGTTCTGTATCTTTGCCCATTATTAACAAAGGCTTATGTCAGGAAGGATGGAGGGAATTGTTAGATGATCACAGTTAAGGGGCTTAAATGCAGGATTGTGTACAAAGCAATCAAAAGCATCGGTCATTTGTGGTTCAGATAAACCTATTAAATTAATCTCAATAAGATGTACATCTGAAATATGATGCATTTGGTGGATCTGATGGGATATTTATGCTGGGCATTAAAGATTCTCTTATTTCCTATGGTCATTAAGCCTTCTTGGCATAACCCACATTTAAAAACAACTAGGGATAACATACTTCTGTAGCTACCTTGATTTTCAAACACTATGCAAGCCTCCATAAAGGTGGTAATTTAGTTTAGATGACAGATTCATATTTAAATTAGAGGAAAAAAATGGTCTTAATTGCTATACCTTTCTTTTGCATATTCATTGAACTTCTAGGCAAATTTGAGTAGTAATGGTATGGTATTAATTTCTCTACTTCCAGTCATAGTTGCATATTCAGATCAAAAATTACAAAGAAACTTGAAAGTTTGCTTCTACTGTAAAAAATAATAAATTCACAATGCTAACCTGAGTTAGTTAATTCACGTTAAAACTAAAGTAAAACCAAGGTTTTCATTTGTGTTAGCAACTGGAATTCCACACTACAGACATGTTGAATAAAGCTTACTAACAAGAGTGAAAAATATAACTTTGTTATAGATTTCATGGAGCAAAATACAGATCCACACCCCCTTCCAGTAAGGATTCATTCTTAACATTCATTTCTCCATGTTGACTCTAGCTGTGATGTCAAGCTTCAAAACAATCCCAGAACTTTAACACAGAAGAACAGGTGTAAGTGTTCTTTAACTACTCATATGCTACATAAAGCACAGAGGCTGGTAAGCATGTACCTGGCAACACCGTGGTAACTATCCCTAGTACTGATGGTATCATGCTATGAAACGAAGCAATTTGTGAGGCTCCACATCCTGTGTAGCTGAGGCACTCTGAGGCAGGGGAAGGTGATGGTTGTGTTGTCTCACGATGAATGGTTGCATGCACCTGGTATTTAGCTTTATGCTAAGTCAGCAGACTTCAGTGTCTCTTTTATACGTGACACTCCAGTGTGGATCATCTCTTTGCAAGGCTAGGTCCTGGGTATTTCACATGACCAGCAGAAAGAATGTCCTTCAGGTACATAACATGCCTGGCCTGGTGTCACAATTCCCCCACAGAGCTGAGCTGGCACTTTCCAAGTGGAGCAGTAGGAACTGACTCCCAAAATTTGTAGCTGATATGGCAGGAATAAAAAAGGAAGCCAACACATAGTGTTTGCCTAGAGTAGACATAGACAAAAAAAATCTCATCTAAGTAGAATATTTGTCACTCTCTCAAAGATTCTCTTACATCTGTTTTCAGAGCCATCCCTGCCACCCCTGTCACTTACACACATAAGCCTGTCTTATCGTCTATATTCCTCCATCTTTGGTATTTCTTTTTCAGTCCTGCTGGCTATGAACACGTTCTTTCACACCACACGTTTTGGTGGGAAAGGATGGCAATAAACGGCAGTAGCAAGTAAAACTACTGTTTTTCTTCTTTGCATACTCAGAAATCAAATTGAAATGTGAATCTAAGACCATAAAGGATCTCAAGTCACAGCTACCATTAAAGAAGTGAGAATACAATGACACTTGAAGCATTGAATACATACGCCAATTAAGATATCTGTCACTACTCCTACATGCCACTTACATGCCACTGGTGCCAGTCCTTTCAGTAAATTGGCCTATTACCACCCCTGTGAAGCAACCATGAATCTTCTGTTTCAAGTCATTATAAGTTAGAGGACTCCACTTTCCATCCTCTCTCTCTCCTCTTTCCCCTGCCTCCTCCGGTACATGGATTTTGAGTCCATTTTGGTTGGCTGGTAAACTGCAGGTAACAATGCCCATTGTAACCACAGAATATAATGGTATTACTTGAATTAAGTCAAATCTTGTCAAAGACTTTCCAAGAGCACAAAGATGCAAGGCTCCTTGTGCTGTCCCCACAGAAATGCAGTGCTTTGCATAATGCCATACACGTTGGTGCCAGTTCTCACCTGGAAGAACCTTGCCTACTTTAGCCCACTACATATTCACATCATGTATGTTCTTGCACTGCTTTCAACAACATCATATATGATTTATGCATGTGGATGGCTCCATTTTCCATGTACAATGCAGTTTTTGTGGCTTAGCACAGAGGAAAGCACCGAATTTTACTTCTCTCCCCCTCCCCGGCAGCTTTCCTGGAAATGATTTAGATTTCAATCTGAGTTGCATATTTTAATATGGTTAAATCTGTGCTGATTAGAAAAAAAATCCCTTACAGAAAGTCATTATGGATATTGTTTGGATATTAGCCCCTGAAATGAGAACCAGTATTTTTCTTCAAGCAAGCGAGAGGCAAATGCAGGAATTCATTACTTTGACTCATAGCAAAAATATGCATTTCAAAACATTTTTCAGCTTTAATCTGAAACAAATTTTGTTATGCTTAAAACTTCTTGAAATACTTGAAATCTATGCATTCTAATTCAAGACTAAGGCCCAAGAATCTGAGGTTTGATTTACTCTACTAGCAAATCAGCCTTCCTAACTCTTTCTGAAAGACTTGACTGCTCTGCGTTTACAGATAAGGCTTGTCTGAGCTATAGATTTTCATCTCAGAGAATACTCCTAAGTATTGATTATAAACATAAACAGTCTTTGTGTTTAGGAGCTACAGGTGCTAATTTTAGCTCTCATTTAAGCCTGAGCAATTACCCTAGCATGAATAGGGTCACTCCTGTTTAAGCTGCCTAAGTCAAATGTAGCAAAAGAAAAGTGTCTCCTTGCTTAAGCCACTGGGAATCAGGAAGGAATGATAAGCTATTTCTTGCTTTGGGGGTTTTTGAAAGAAAATGCTCATTTTTGCCATTTTTAATTATTTTCCTACTGAAATACTGCATTTGGTGGAGATTTGATTATGTCTCCTATGTGATAATTATTTCTTACGTACAACAGATTTTTTTCAGGAGTCGTATTAGTTTGGACACATCATTAAATACTTCAAGCTGCACTGTGTAGTACAGAACGCATCTGAGCTGTAGTGCATTGTCCCACACCATGTGTGTATTCTGACTTTATAACTTTTCGTTAGAACAAAAATACTGCAATGCCTTCAGAAGTGTTAGTTTCAGCTAGTTCTAGCAATCACAATTGCTTCTGCCCTCACCATGCAGTATATGGCTCACTTGCATGGTTTGCCATACTGCTTCCCCAAAGCATGGCTTGTAATTTGAGCACAGCAGCTATCAGATGTGTATTCCTGAAGACTGAACATTTCTACAGAGCAACTACAGCATAAAGTAGCAAGTGAGATTCAACTCTGGGATAGACCATGACTCCTGTCAAAGGACATTATTTTCTACAACAACTAATCCTTGACCTACGTGCAAGTGCTGAATTACTATTTTGCATACCTCATCAGAGGGGAATGCCACTCTCCTGCAATCCCTCCTCACCTCCTTCACGTTTGAAAACCTAGACAGTAGCAATTTAGTAGAAGCAACTTCTTGTACATGGGAAGACCAGGTGCTATTGCACTATGTGGTTTGTACTACAAAACATATAACCAGTCTATTAGTATTTGGCAATTTGGTGTTACAATATGGTTTAGGTGACAGCTATGTACCACTTCTAATTTTTCAACAAATTTTAGCATCTGCAGTCAAATCTACGACGAAGAAAATCACTTCTAGACACAACATACTTCAAGTATATTTTATATACACTTCTATAAAACCAGAGTGGAATTAATCACCTCTTCCATGTTCAATCCTGCAAATGTTTCATTCACTTAAAAAAAACTGCTAAAGCTGAAAGCATGCTGACTGAGTCTCCAGCTGTCTGTAAGACAAGATCCCAAAACTGTCTGCCAAGTAGAAAACGCTTTTAGTGAGATTAAATCAGTGCATAGAGCATACATTAGTAATACAATAGGGTGGCACAGGATATCATTCTTTCAGCATGCAGAGAAGAGCTTTAGATGAAGTAGCTAACAATTATATATAAATGTTTTTGCTTTGTTTTAAAATAGGCTGTAACTGAAGCGAGGTCCACAGAACAGTCTCTGGCAATTAATCCTTCCTTCAGTATTGTGTGTCTGTGAGAAGGGGGAAGGGGGAAATAAGCTTGCCTTAAAACAAATAAATAAAATAACCTCAGCTGCACACTCTGCAGCTTTCCATGGGAAAGTACAGTCTGTAAAACTGCTTACAGATTTTCTCATCCTCCAGTTCACATTGCTGGAAGGGAATATACACCTGGATCTCAACATTTTCTTAGTAGCTGATCAAGATCTGGCTGCTCTACACAAATGGTGACTTGTCCAGAATGGTCATAAATAACTTTCAATTAATTTGACCTGAAAAGCTGGCAGTGTTTATTTACCCTTACAAGAACAGCTTACAGAGCTAGGAAAAACAGAGGTCTCTAATCACTCATCAGCAACACTAGCCTTTCAATCACAGTTCACGTTTAATAATACAAAGCCTACCCCAGAGTACAACCCTTGCTATGCAACCTTCTGTCAAGAGGCTGCCTCAGATACATGACTCTGGTTCCTGTCCCTCAAGACCATTCCGATTATGAACCAGTTTTCCCTATCTTTGATCCCTTGATCAATTAAACATACCAGGAAGTGTTAGAACACCACTGCTGGCAGATGGTTTAGTTGCCATTACTTGTAGCTCAAGTGATTTATGCTTGAGAGGTAGGTAGGTATGTTCCCTGTGATCAGACAAGCTTGCTTCTGAACCCTCCGGGCCTATTCCTATGTACAGGAGGCACTAAAGCAGATATCCACTGCCCATGGGGGACAGGACACAAACTTCTCTTGTGCACGTCAAGTTCTGCAACCATCACTGTCGTTTTAAAAAATCTTGTTCATCTGTTTGCAAAAAGCCAGCAGATGCACATGAAGATTATTATGCCCTGAGCTGTATTCCACGATTAAACAAATCCTTGCTTCAGGTAAGAGGGTATCCATGTCTGTTAACGAAGACATTTGGGTATGTTTAGCTTCCAGGTGTCTTCTCTAGCATTTACACCCAAAAACCTAGGCTCTCAGCGATAGGCAGCAAACCTCCCAAATACGAGTTGTATTACTAAGTCAGATAAAGAGATTACACCAATCTCTACTACTTGCAGCTTGGTCGACTACAGACAGGGAAAGAGTTGCAAGCTTTTACATAAGGAGAGGGTGGCAGTCTCCATAGGACCAGCATAGAGTTGACTGCACACCTTCATGGAAAGGTGACCCTCACAGTTTAAATACATCACCTAATTGAAGTAGTTACCATATTCCATCAGAATACATCACCTGTTAGAAAATAAACACTGGAAGTCAGTGTAACTACATTAAATGGGGATTACTGTCTAAAACAGACAACAGCATCACAAAGCTTTAGTCTAAGACTTGTCCATTAGACATCTCATACATGTTTTTTCCCCATGTTAGTATATAGAGTGCTAAAAATGTCTTTGTAATAGCAAAGAGAAACCCTTTTCATGGCCTCTGTTGTGAAGACCTATGTACCTGTGTCTTAACTTCAGAATCTAACATGTAGAAGAAAATCAGGATTGTTACTTGTGTGACACTGACATATGTTCAGTAGTCAAAATGATCAGCTTTGCATTGTAGCAAGCAGATCTCTGCACATTCTAAAAGCTTGATGAAAAGCTTTGAAGTCCCAGAGACAAAAATAGCCAGCAGTAGTATGAACAGCAAGTTCCGAGCTGTACAGCACAACACAAGAAGCTGATATTACTACATGGGCTTGACTAATGATAAAGATACAATAACACAGAAGTAGACTATGGCAAGAAACATAAAAAAAAAGCCATTTATTCCTAGACAGACAGTTCGTAGTTCTGTTGCCACCCTCTTCAACTGAAAGGTTCAGAACATGAACATCTGCTTACAGTGTCTAAGTTCTGGACCTCCCACGCCTCCAAACTGCTAGACTGGCTGGTAAAATGAGAAGCACGTTTACAGAAGAAGTTTTCAGATTCTCCAATCTAAAATTCTGGAGAGAAATGTAGAGAGGGTCCTCCTTGGTGTTGCTGNGTAGAGGTGTTACACTAAGAAGCACTGTGAGAAGTACCCATACAAGAATTCCAATACATTACCTTCCCCACCACCACCCCCCCAAGAAATTGCTGACTTTTATATTTGCTGGGCTTTTATAATTGCTGGGCTTTTATATACAAGAGAAGTGTATTTATAAATATAATACCTGGTTACTCTGAAATAAATCTTCAATCACTATTTTCACCACCATGAGGGAAAAACTGCAAAACCAAACAAACCACAAAACAACAAAAACAAACAAACAAAACAAACAAAAACCCCTTCAAATTACTGCTCTCTTCATAGGCAGATTACAAACTGCAAACAGAAGCTGTGGTAGCAGTAGTCCAGATGGCAAACACAGTGTGATGCTACCTGCAGGCCATCAATTCTTTCCCCCCCTCATTACTGACATGTCCCTGCTATCCCGCTCAGTTACACGGGAACCACCTATCTTCACAAACAGAAAAGAACAACCTTTTTATTTAGAGCTGAGAATATGAAAGCAATACTACGTACAAAAGGAAGTTTAAGATTAGACATAACTTTATAAGGCTAGCATCAAATTATGATAGCCAAGTTAAATATTTTCTATTACTTTACATGGCAGCTGAACAAAGTAAATTCAGGCATCAGATGTTCCTGAACATGAAGTTGTGCATTTAGTCTCCACTCCCATATGACAAACTACACACAAACACACACTTTTCTAATACATCATTAAAAAAAAGAGAAAATCTTCCCACTGGAACACACTATGAAAGAGGAAAATAATGTGACCAAGCACAGGAAGATGTAATTTTGCAAATCAGTGGTGCTATTTTGACTACTCTAGATAAGGCCCAGGAGTTTACCTACATCTCTTTAGGAACGGATTTGTTAGATAAAGGGATGCAGGAAAGCATCAGTACTTAACGTATTTGTAGTGACAAATTATGTAACACGCTCCAAAATAACGAGAAATTAAAAATCACGTATGATTAAGCAATTTCCTTGCCAATTTATACCTCATTGTTTCTATTTGTTTTATTTTTGGAAGATGGTAAGAGTTTATTATAGTCTGGTTTATAACATTACCCCTACTATGCATCTTATTTTTGATGAAGGGTCAAAAATAAGTATAATGCACAAGGGATAAAAAAACCTACATTTCACTTCTCCCCTGTAAGATAAACGTTCAGCTGCCTGGCAGAATCTGGTTGCCAGATGCTCCAGTTTCTCAAGCACTTGAACTGGCTGAGTGATGCAGACAGCCTTATGTTAGCTGGGTTCTCCAGTACTTTCCTTGGGAACACCAGCAAGCAAGTGCCTGAGAACTGTGCACTGCAGAACTCATGCAATACCAAACCTTGCATAAATGGCCAACTACACCCCGCATCCACCACAACACCCAAAATGTAACATTTTTGCTGTGCTGTGCAGCAGCAGCCAAATCAATCATAAGCAGCCACGCACCTCCGTCCTGGCAGCCCACTGAGGGCAGATTATAGTGCCATGGCAAACAAAGATTATGCAGGAAAGCTACAATTAGGTCTAGTTATTAGAGCCAATTTTCAGTGCATACACATTGCATGGGTGCACCAAGTCCCTCGATCCCAGAAACAAGGACCAAACATGCGGTTTCATCACTAGAAACACAACCCTGTTCCTCTGCAGCATCCTCTAGCAGAAAAATCACAGCCGTATTCCTTTTAACAGGCTGCACCCGAGCAGACTTCCCCCAAGGGTATGAATGAATTTCGGGAAAGAAGACAGCAAAGAGCTCGCAGTTTTTGCAAACAGGGCAGAAGCAGTGCTAAAAACCCCATTCCACGGGAACTTGTGGTCTCCCAAAAACCGACGGTGACACTCGGGGCCGAGGGCGGGAGGCCGACAAACAGATTCCCGATGGATTTATTCTTTGCTCCGGGTCATTTGCCTCAGCGCTGTCGACTTTCTTACAACTCTGCCGGGAGGGGGACCCCCAACCGCCCGGCCCGGCGACCCCGGCGAGACAGAGCAGCACCTCCCGGTCCGCCACGGCGGGGGGACAAGGTGGGGAGGGGGATGTAGCCGTTGGGGACAGGTGGGGAGGGGGATGTAGCGGTTAGGGACAAGGTGAG
>VZRW01011652.1:0-68727 GCA_013398125.1 Aegotheles bennettii | reverse complement strand
TGTAGCGATTGGGGACAGGTGAGGAGGGGGATGTAGCGGTTGGGGACAGGTGAGGAGGGGGATGTAGTGATTTGGGACAGGTGAGGACGGGGGACGCGGCGGCTGCGGACAAGGTGCGGGACCCCCGGGGAAAGCGGGAGAAGAGAGTGAGGGCAGCCGGGAGCGGGGACCCAGCGGGCCGGGAAGCGACCCGGCTCCGTCACCCACCGAAGAGGCTGTTGCTGAAGCCGTCCCAGACGCAGCCGGCGGCGTCCCACACCCAGCGGCTCCGCAGGCAGGACATGAAGGTCAGGCTCACGCCGAAGACGGACACCAGCAGGTCGCTGAGGCTGATGTTGACGAGGAAGAGGTTGGTGGGCGTGCGGAGCCGCTTGAACTTGTAGTAGAGCACCAGCACTAGCAAGTTGTTGCACAAGCCCAGCATGCCGATGGTGGCGACCAGCAGCGCCAGCAGCTCGTAGGTGCCGGCGCTGAAGAGGGGCGGCTCACCCGGCACCTGGGGCTCCGGGCGGCTCGGCGTGCCCGTGCTGTTCCCCCAGGGCATGGCTCGCCGCTCATCGCCGGCCAGAGGGCGGCTGAGCCTCTCCGCCCGCTCCTACCCCTTGGCAGACGCTACCGAGGCAGGAGGAGGAGCCCCCTCCACCCTCCTGCTCCGCCCCAGCGGCAAGTCCCGCGGGCACAGCTCCCTGCACCCTGCACCGGGAGGCGCTGGGAACAGTGCAAGCGGAATTTCGGCTTCTCCTCAGATATCTTGCTAATGGAAACTCCTATTTTACGGCAATGGCTTCTCCTGAGGTGCTTCCTCGCCGTGCCCAGAGGTGGCTCTGGCAGTCGCGTCCTCACAAGTGACCAGCAGCATCGTGGCCCAGGTGCAAGTCGGTGGTGCAAACGAACACCTTTTTGTCAGCCACGGAGCAACTACACCTGTTTTTCTGGAAAATGCTTCGTTTTTCTTAAATTCGCTGCAGTGAGTCATTCTTTGAAGACAGCTTTTTACATCATTCCTTTCCAAAGAACGAAGGGAGCTTGCTCCTTTAGAATATTCCCACAGGAACCAGGACTTGCCCTTTCTTCAGTCATCGCTGTATTACTCATTCAGGGGACAGCTTTGGATTTAATTCCCTTTCAGCTAGAGGAAAAACAAATTCACTTTTCCAGCACTCTGGTAGGATACCCTAGGCTTCCACTGTTCAGGAAAGAATTTAAGATGCCGCAGCATAGAAAGATAACATAGATATAACAGACCCTGGTGCTCTTGCAAGGCAAAAACTATGTCTGATCTCAAGGTGCTGTGTAACATATCAAACAAGTTTGATTAGTCAGGGAGTGCTCTGGGCTGCCACTTTCAAAAGAAAGCAGTAGCTGCAGTTTTGCTTTCTGAATAGCCCCATCCTGCTTTTGGGACCATTCTGAGTTTAAGATGATCCTGACTGAATTTAGGTTCAAGCTAAATGCAGACTTTTCAAAACAGCAACCATTTAAGACACACAGCTGAGCTTTGGCCAGCCACAGGTTAAGAGCCAACACTTAATTTAGGCTCATTAATTGTATGTTAGGAGAAAGAAAGAAAGAAATGGTAGCTTGACTGCAAGTTAACTAAGGCAAGCAAAGAGAGTTTGAATGGCTGTAAGAGCTTAAGGGAGAGGCAACTGGGCAGCTAAAAATACCACTCCATCATTGGATTTCTTGTAATCTCAATCATAGTGATTTATGCCATTAAAAAAATGTTTCTGCAGCTTAATTGGGTTTCTAGGTTGAAAGTTCTAGTTCACTGAGTAGGGATTTTGAATACAATAAAGAGGACACGGCATATATTCAGGAAATGGAGAGAGATTTACTGAGGAAGCAAACATTCAATGTTAATTCCAAGCACTATCTGTCAAAAAGTGCTTCTCTAGTTCTTTTCAGACTGAATTGGATGCCTTTGGCCTATTTGTACTACGTGAATAATGATTCATAACATCCCTGGTAAAATGCTCTTAATGCTACTGTAAAACCTGGCATCCCCACCTAGACTGAGATCCCTGGCTGAGCTTTGCAGCAGTAGCACATGCTAGAATATCTTCAGACTGGTCTCATTTCTTCTGTCACGGAGCAAATACAAACAGTGAACTGTCTCTGTCATTCTTCACCAAATGATGTGTGGATCCAAAGGAATCCACAATTGCAGCTGTTTCTGACTGTGTTACTTCGTGTGCAGCCTTTGGCAGAAAGCTTGAAAACAATCCTAAGGGTAAGAAGACAGTATGAAACTTAGAGATAACTGGTATAGTCCTTCCTTCTGAGTCAGTACAAAAGTCTGAAAGATATGATAAACTTGCAAGAGCCAGTCTGAAAGATGTCTTCTGGCTGGAGAACGTGATCTATTGCTAAAGCGGTGCCAGCTGTAGCAGAATTGAACGATGAAATCCTTATCTGGCTCTGGAAGTGAGAAAGATCATGCCTGTTCAAGGACAAATTGCACGAGATACCATGAAATAACCTCACGTGCTAGGTTATTAGTGGTCCTGGTTCGTGACCTAGAGCTACTCAGCGGGTAGGATTCTGTGGGATAAAGGGGGGTCGTGGCATCAACAGTTCACTATGTTTGCCAGCTTGAGATGCTGAGCTAGTCACCTCTTTTTTGTTGTGTAGTGCTTGGTATACCTGTCATACAGCCATGTTTCATATGAACTCATGCAGGAGTTTAAGATTTAAGGGGTAAAGCAAGACTTGGACCAGCTGTAAGAAGAGCTCTCCCTCTTACCTTGTCCTCTGTTAATACAGAATGTCTGAAGAGAGGGACAGTGATAAGGAGAGTTGCTCGGCTCTTGAAGTGCCAGATTTCAAGAATGCTTTGCAGCAGTTCCAGAAACTAGTTGAAAAAACAGTAACCCAGAAGACAAAGGAGAGATTAAGCTTAGATATTGAAGATGATGGTAAGAGATACTCTTTCTGATGGAAAAGTGTAATTTTCATATGGAGAGGAGGTGTTGTAGAGACAAGACTATAGAAAGACTTAAAATGAATGTTCAAACTGTGATTTCTTGATTTTTACAGGAAATGTGCAGGTTGTTCTATGAGAGTGCTTTTCTCCTTCTCTTAGGACTTCTGGTCAAATTATAATGCTGTGGTGATTGCTCACAGAATATAATTGGCGGAGTTGCCACATACACAAATTAGCACGATGCAAGGTTTCTAGTGATCTGTAAAATTATGAACCAAATGAATTCTGTAAATCCAGTGGCTTAGTTGCAAATAATCAGGGTGAAGTTTTGCTTTTCTCAATGCAAGTGGCTACTGTTGCATGAAAGGATGAACTTTATCCCAGGACATCATTCAGGATTAGATCAACAAACCAGAATTGTGGTATGAGAGTAAGGGAAGAAAGAAGAGGTGTGGATTTTTCACCTTGTTTTTTATATATCTGTTTCTTCTCATGTATTGCAAATGATGTGATTTTGAAAAGGCTGAACATTAAGACTGAACTTTGTTTTGTTGTTTGTTTTTATTTAAAAAAAACCCCCACTTTAGTGAATGCAGTATGAGAAGCTGGAACTTGCATGCTAATAATACTGAAGGAGAAACAAAACAGGAGGCAGGGGGAATAAGGAAGGAAGCTGTACCTTGCCAGTATTTAATTCTGTTGATATTGTTCCTCCCACACAGATGAGATAAACTATGATAAGTTCTATACAACCACACAGACTCTTTTTGGTCCAGAAGTCAAGGATCATAATATTAAGGCCTTTTTCAAGAAGATTAGCAACAACCTTGATGCAAAGACAGAATGGTGTGAGGTAAGGATTTCTAAAATTTTATTAAATATAAACAACTAATTGGAATCTTAAAAGGTAACAGTATTCAGCTGTTGATTATGTGTTGTTCATGAGTCTGTTGTTCATGAGCTCCATGGCATAATGGGTCACTTTCATGTTGTTATTTATCCTGGCTGCCATTCATTTCCTAAAAAAAACAAACTTATTTGGAAAACAGGTATACCATAGAAACTAGCAAATATGATAAAAATTATTGTTTTGGTTGATCTGGACAAAAGCTAGATTGAAGAACTGGCTTAGAGTACCTTACTTGTTGATAAATTATCCTATTCAAGAAGTGATGTTTAATTTTAACAAGTTGAAAAAGAAAGAGGCTCCATGCTCCGTTTGATAGTAAACAATTTAAGAAACTTGCATGTGTCCATTTGTTGGTTAAATACAAGTTTCCAGGGAAGACATTTGAAGACAAGAGGGTAAAATCTGTCTTTGCAATTTCTCTTGTGAAATTTGAGTGGTGATATCCATTCTGGTACATGCCTTGAGAGCTGAAGGACCTTGTATTACTGTAAAATTTAGCTCTTTCGAGATTGTGTTATTCTGTGCCCTATGCCTTTATAATTTTTGTGTAAGTAAGAAAAACCCTATGCTCCTAGTACCAAAACCAGGAATATGAAGCTTGAGCATCAGAAGATTGGTATTCAATGGAAGTTGTAAATATGAAAATAATCCCTAGAGGTATCCCTAACCTGTTTCACTAGAGTAAGGACTAATTCTTTCAGGTCATCATGTCAGTGAAAGAATAAATATGGAAGACTTTTGCTAAGCCCTGCCTTTCCCCTCTTTTTCATGTGGGTGAACAGGTGGGTATTTTGCAAATGACAACATTGTCTCTACGAGCTTTTTGCCAAGAGATTCCCTGTACTGGATTTTCTGCTCACTATTTCTGGCTAATTTCAGACTTCTAAATATACCATGCAAAACAGCTTAACACATTAGAAAGTCCATGCTGCTAATTCTAGCATATTCTTAAGCACAACATTTGTTCATACTGTGATGATTACAAAATCAGTCCTGTAATTTCAGCAAGCAAGATTATTTTTTTCCAAAATATATATGACTTTTCTTATTCTACTCTTTCCAACTCTGAGAGGTATCCATCCTTATAAAAGCATGCCACTGAAGGTCTGATAAGAATGGTTAATTAGAATTAATTCAATAAAGCCTGGGTAGGTTACATTTTTATGTGTAGGTGAATTACTTTTCTTTCCTACCCCTATCTGTTGGTACATCAGCTGAACTTGCAAATCAAAATTCTTATTAAACATTAATTATGCTACACTGGTTTACATGAGCTGTTCTTACTGGACCAATATCCTTAAGCCTATTATGTAGATGCACATGAATACATGTTAAAGCATGATCTAACTAAATGCAAATATTTTTCCTGTTGTTTTGTGAAAGAGCACTGAGTTACCTACGAGAACTGCTTATCCTCAAGCAAAGTTTGATATACTAGATTCCTGACAAGGCAGCAGGATCTGGAGACTGGATCCTGAGTGTGTCCAGGTCTTCTCCTGAGCTGCTTCACTGATAGGCATTGGCCTCAGGCTTCTTGACAAAAGGCAAAATCTCTTCTGACTACAGTATGCAATTTGTGCTCTGAGGATAAGTCTATCTTTAGCCAAACCATCAAAAATGCTTCCTCTCTTTTCTTTCCTCTCCTCTCTTTTCTTTCTTCCCTCTGCTTCCTCTCCTTCCTCTTCCCCGTTTCACAAGGATAAATCCACCTTTTATTTTTAATGTGAAGCATTAGGGGTATGGTAGCATTTAATAGAGAGATTTTTAACCAGAGAATTCTGTGTGTATTATTTGAATCTGTAGATGTAATACATTTTTTCTGTCTCTAATGGCAGTAAATAGCAAGTCTTCATGTAAGATTGAGGTAACTATGAAATAGTAGATCTGGTTTACCCTCCTAGCTTCTGGCTGCATATAGCCTAAGGATTTTCTGTGCCAGAGTTGCAGCTGCACTCTGTGTTTAGTATCCTTTGATGTACTAAATCTATCAATTTGTAAATTACTTCTGAACCCACCTAAAAAGGATACTTCCATAGCATCCATGGTTTTACACATTTTGTGAAAAAGTACTTTGTCTATTTTTTTTTAAACATGGGTTTTTTTCATGTGTTATGAGAAATTATGTACACTTGCTTTAGTATCTTTTATTAAGGTATTTCCCATGGATGGTGTTTCAAGCAACTGTTCTATAAAAATGACTGATTTTTATATTGTTACAGCCAATCTGTGTCAAGAATATCCATGATCATAACATTACTACATGATTTTGTTTGTTTGTTTTCTACCTGAAGACCGAATTGTGCAGGTGGAACATAACTTCCAGTACACAGTAACTTTCCTATGATAGCACAGGTGGCGTTGTGTATATGGCAAGTCCTTCCTGGACTTAAAGCCATAAGGCAAGATGTTAACAAGTGGCATGAACTACAAATTCGTTAACGTATTTCCATTTTACGTTACACTGGAACATCATATTATTATTTGAACCTTGAAAATGCCCAACACCTGTTCTTTACATGTTATCAACAATTCCTATCAATTAATTTCCTAATACCATCCTAAAACCAGTATATTCGGTCCTTTCAATTTAATAAGCTTCTATATGGGAATATTTCTGGTTAATACTTTTCTTGACATTGTTTTTACTTGCAATGTCACATTACTCACAAAGTTTGCTTATGTCAGGCTTTAAGGATTTTCTTCAAGGAGGGCCTGAGGGAAATCTATGAAGTAGTCAGCTGTAGAGGACATCAAACATCATGTAACTGCCTTCTAGTGATTTTGCCTATAAGACCAATTTATCAGCTAGAACTTTAGGCCACATCCAGTTCTTCTGTTATTGAATTCAGTTTGTGAGAAGTAAATTGAAAATCTTTAATCTTTGTATGTCTCCTACCCTTCTTCCTTATTTCCCCTTTCAACGTGAGAGGATGATACTTAAAGGTGAAGTCCTGGCTTTTCTCAGCATTTCCTTGAAACTCTTTAAAAGTAGAACGGGGTGGGGCGGGGGAGACATTTCTGGATTTGCTGGTACATGACAGACCAACTAAGTTCTTGAAATGGCCAGCTGCCATCAGACATGCTGAAGTACTGCATCATTACAGCACTAGTCCAATTCTTGTACTATTCAAAATTCTCTACCTCATTTCAAACGTCTTACTGCTCTTTGTATGGGATTGGAGAAAGGTGACACAATCTCTTGTGTAGATGTGGCAAGCTAGACGTATATGCTATATAGAGTAAGATATGCTCTATGGGTATGAAGCAGGGACCAGCTGAGAAAAGTACCTCTGAATTCATGGTGACTGTCAGAGGGACAGTCCTTTGTTTAGGGAAGCAGAACAGCAGCAAATTATGTTCAGGCTCATTAGTTTATAAGAGAACTGAAGGAAACTCTTTGTTTGCTGGAGTGAGTATCTTTTACTCCAAAACCTTCCCTGAATTTCCAAAACAATCAGACAAGTTACCTGGGTTACATAATTACACAGGCAAACAGGTATGGTGTCTAATAAAAGAGGTGGAGTCCCTTTAGTTTACTTATGAAGTAAGTGGGATTTGCCTGGGATAAAATTCCTCAGAACCCTTTCTGTGAGCATTCCTCAAAATTTACCAACTGTGAGCTGACTGTTGACATTCTTTTAAAATGCCCTGTGTACAAACTTTCTTGAAAGAAAACATTCATTTAATCTAGAAGGTGGATATCAGTGAGACTATATTGACTGCTATAGGGAGTGAAATACGAATAGTTGTTATTCCTCTGTTCAAAAGAGTCCTGATTAAAGTATTAATGTGCTCTCTTTTTTTATTTTCTCTTGTGGGGAGAAATATTTAACATAAAATAACTGGAAATTCATCAGTGATGGAAGTGGTAATTCAGTTATGAAATATGCAAAGATCAGGCTATTTGAATCATCTTCAGTCTGACACTGATTTCTTTACCTTGACACGGCCATATCCAGCTCAGTTTGAATTATAGTACTGCTCTGAAAAACTGCAGTGAGTTTTTAAACTTTGTTTGTTTTCTATTTAGTGGGAAATCTGATGGTGATGTGTATTACAAGCTATCTATACACTATGGAACATTAGGCTTCTTTCATGACAAAAGTGTAAGATTTGTTTTACAGGTAGGCTGGCTATAGAGAAAGAGGCCAAAACTGAATTAAGAAAACTGCTGGCTCCTGGAATTCTCCAGATTTAGCTTACACTCAAACAGAATGATCATTGCATTGATCATCTGATTGTTATCTAAGCCCCATTTACACCAGCTGTAACTTCAGCATCAGCTTTAGATCTACTGTAATTGTGGTAACATCCTATCTGTAATGATTGGATCAAAACAGATATTTCCAGGCTGATTTGAGTGGGTTCTAATAAAATAAAATTAGATTGATTTGTGTCCTATGTATTATGTGGTGATTGTCCTTTTGAGATTTTTTTTCTGTGATAAACTCTACAGTTTCAAAATGGTCCAGGTAATCCTGGAGAGTTCCTAACAACAGGAATGAAGCCAGTGTTCTTTGTTCTTCTGACTATGCCACAGGCTTGTCAGTGTAGCTGCACTAGAGCTCTGAAGTCTTCTAATCTTTTTTTCACCTCTTGACATTCAAAAATACACACATTTACTTACTGGTGAGGATTATAGATCTTTTTTTTTTTCCTTCCACCCCTACCTGTAGCTCTTCCTCTTTTTATTTTTTTATTTTTTTCATTTTTAAGGTGACTATGTTTAACATTTGACCAGCCTAAGTCCCACTTGCTATTCTCATCCTCCTTAACCTTTTCATTCCTCTTAAGTGAAACTACTTTTCCTGGGGGCAGGGAAGCAAATTTGCTCCTTTACATGCTTGAAAGACTGGAAAATATTCTGGGTATTCTAGACGAGACCAGCTGTTTGAGAGAGATGGTGAAAGAGACATGTCTGTCTCCATTACCTGATACATTCATTATGTAAGTTATGTTAATTAACCTACTAGTTATATTAGACAAATCACATTTATAAACTACAACGTTGATTTATCATTAATTACTCTCTGTTAACAATGTAAGTAGCCTTGATCTTGCTACTACTTCCTTTTTATCACTTAATTTTTGAAATGTATCATTGATAACCATTACTGTCTGTAACATCCTAAATAGTCAGCATGGTTTCTGCTGTCTGTGCTCCAGTTTTCTAATTATTTTTTTCTAAAAGAACTGTATTTCATCCTGTTCTTGAGTTCCCCTGCTGCTTTTGGCACTGCTGAGCATGTCCTCAGTCCTGAAAGTCAAGGAAGAGGGATACATGTCACTTTGTTCCTTTGATATTTCTCTTTTATCATCTCTATCTCTCGCCTGCCCTTCTTTCCCAGAACTCTACCCTTGACCCTTTGTTCCTCTCTTCCTCCTCTCAAAGATCTTTTTTTTCAAATTTACCTCTCCATACCTGGCCTCTCTTTAGCTTGACAAAATCCTCCAAATATACTTCTATAATCCAAAAGATCACGGCCTTGTGTGACTGTTCCTATTTCTTTATCTTCCTGATGTCTCTTTTTTTCAAGTACCTCCCTGTTCAAGGGTTTCCAGTAGTCTCCACAACAATATATGTATACTCAAGAGACATTTATTAAAAAAAATAAAGTAATTTTATTTTTCTATTTAGTTAGATTAGGATCTGCCCTTGGTTATTTACTGACTTCAAAACTTAAAACCTATCCTAGGCAGTCTAACAGCTGCCATTTATTAATGACTTGGGAAACTGACCTCTGCATCTCTTTCCCAAATGTAGTTTGCACTTTGAAAGCTCAATTTTTTTTAGTGGCAAACATCTGAAAGGTGTGTAAATTGCACTTTGCTTCATCTTTTATGCTCTTTGTCAGCCCCTGGTAGACATTGTGGGGTGGGGCTTGCTGGGATCCTCTGTCTCCATGTTGGAGTCAGCAGAAGCCATTTATACAGCTGTAAGGGATTTCTAAGATGCCCCTTTTTTGGGTGGTATTCTACCTGCTGGGCAGAAGCAAAAGGTCAGCTGTACTGACTGATGATGTATGATAGATAATAATTGTGTGCATGGTAAGAAGGGAGCTGTGAAGTGAAAGATGAAGAGTAATTTTGTGTAAGAATTTTTTTTCTTTTTGAAAGATACACATCTGAATCTCTCAAAGAAGAAAACTGGGAGTTTATGTTGTACACTGTGAAAAACATTGAACTGGAAAAAAGGGCAAAGTTTTGTCTTGCATCCAAACGGACATTGCTTTTAGAAATCATGAAAGCAAGTGTGTATATATAATATCCATAATATGAACAAAAAGATTTAAAAATATCTGTACAGCTGAGTGGGACTGAACTAATTTCCTGAGGAAATGACTAACCTACTCTTGAGTATAGAGCATGATGTTTGAAGAACATTTGAGCTGAAGTATTGTCACAACCTGGAACAGAAATGAGCTACTTATGTGAATATCCTACCTGGGGATCTCCATCGTGATCAGTACAAATGGAACACTGACAGGCTTAGGGAGATGGCTGGAAAAGAACTTTTAAAAATGGACTTTATACTCAATTTTTTTCAGGCAAATGGGAATCTACATATATTTATGGAAAAGCTCCTCTTGTGTATAGGCTAAACACTATAGTACTTTGAATTTCTCAGTTTATAAACATAAAAGAATCTGTTTCATCTGACTTTTACTGTTCTTTCTTCTAGCTGAGATCAGGCTGAGGAAGCACAAGTAGGTAAAACTGGAAAATGGAAACTGAAGATGACTATTTACAATCATTACAAGGCAAAGCTGTACTAACAGCTTTATCAATTAGATGGTTTTTTATTCCTGGAAGTGCTGTGTATGCTGTCTTCTTTCCAAACATTGAAGGAAGATTGTGCCTGAGTCGCAGATCTCAGCAGTCTAAGGTCATATTGACGGTTAATGGTTATGGCAAATAATACCAGGAAACTTATTCAGAGAATATTAGATGATAAAAAGATCAGATAAATATTTGACTTTATATATATAAATGCATATTCCAGAAGTAGATTTGGTATAAATTGCTTTTTTAATTGTATTTTTTTGTTTAGATTTTTGGCTGTTTCATAAGAGAAAACAATGCTGTGCCTTCCCAGCTGAAAGAAGAAAATGGGGTTTTCCTTGTATCTGAAAAACAGCAGATTACTCATGAAGGTGGCATACTTTTATCTTGTATCCAAAACTACTTTTTTTAATGCTGCATGTTGCATACTATATTGAAAGCACAGTAATAAGATGTCATGTCTGTCTTTGCTTATTATTCATGCTTCTTCTTCATATGTGTTCCAGAATATATGTTTTTTTACTAAACTCTTTGCTTCTGAACACTCCACTGCTGCCTTGGCCTATTTTCCATTTTCCTACATTATTTTGAAATTATGAATTTATCTGACTCATACTATTTATTTATGAAGCTATTCTTTGCCTTTCTGTATTTTTTAAATAACATAAAATACCCAGCATAACCATAATGCATTAATGGTGTTCTAAATTGCAACATGATTAAACCAAGTATCGGATAATCTATGCTATAATGCATTACTGTCTTGGAGTTGGTACAAATATGCATTTCAGGAAGAGAAAATGTTTTTTGATATTATGGTTCTATTTGTTAGGATTGTCTGTGTCTATAATCTGAAGAGTAATATTTTGTCATTGGCAGTTGTCAAGAGACAAGATGTGATTACAGGTATAGTGAAGGTGCCCCATCTGGATCTCCTAATAATATCGTCTCAGAAGGGAGTGCTAACTGTTTTTAACAAGCAGGTAATTCTGACTCAAACAAACTTTTTTATTATTCCATCAGGTGGTATATGTGGGAACCAGGTGAACTGTGATCTAGTATGCAAACTTACCCATAAAAAAGAGCTAGATATCTTTTTTTTAAATTAAAGTGAACTTTTTCTGTATTTTTAAGTACAGTAGGAAATAAGCGTTGTTATTTTCAATTATAAATCTACTGAAAAGTCCACAGAAGTTGATAGAAAGTAGAGATGGGTAAGAAAATACATTCTTAACAGAAGTTAAATAGAAAATAAACTGCATTTCTTTTTAGAAAAAGCTTCCCTTAATACAAAATATGCTATTGGATTTAACTTTTGCATGTACAGTCGAAGCCACAGAATCAACTGTTTTTACAGCTCTTGAGAATATCTAGAACAGACAGAAACATTTATCAGTTGTTTGCAAAGAAGAGCTATTCAAAACAGCAACATCTTGAAGCTTGAAAGTCTTCAATTTTCTGACAATCTGCATGACACTACTTCACAGTTACTCCCCTCACCAGCAAAGTGTAAGGAGATCTGTACCATTTGAAGTAGAACTTCAGAATGAAGTTGTTGTTAAAGTAGAGTTTGTAGATGGGTCTCCCAGATGATTATATTACTATTTAGAGGTATGCATTTCTAGATGCTATGAGGTACATTGCATCTATGCTGATTGGCATTTTACATTTTTACAATTTTAATATAACCAGTTTATTAAAAATTGTTTCAGACAATGCAGTAAAGCTTTAAAGCAGCACTAATGCTTTCTAGGGGTTTCAGCTAATTAGTGCATAATGCTTATGACAGGAGCATGTAAAGCAAGAGAGGACTCCTGTGGATGATTAAATGACAAAGCAATGCTGCAGTTTTGGTAAATACTGAAATAATTTATCTGAAAGCCTAGTTCTCTGTCCTCCAGAGCATTATCCCTCTTATGTACCTATGAAAAATAATTTCACAAAGTATAATGTTAAAAATAGCTCTCTTCCCCACCCCCCACCTCCCCATGCTGTTTTCAGGTTGAATTGCTGCCTCCTTATAGACTGAACTGATGTCACTCTGACATCAGTGACTGCAGCATAAATTATTTCACCCTCAGCTGCTTAATGCAGTGAATTAGAGACCTCAAATCTCACTTAGAAAACTGTACGTTCTGCAAATGAATAAGGCATTAAGACAACAGTCATTTACTCATTACGTGGTCTCTGATCTCAGTTGATCTGAGCAAATGAACTTTGACTTAATTAGTATTGCTCTGATACATCTTGATGCAAGGAAGGGAAAACTTTATTTCTTTAACATTGCAGTCATTTCACTCCTGTTGCTAGAATATCACTTCACATCACAAATGTGAATGTAGGGTTGGAACCTTTTGCATCATTCTTCTCTCAAAGACCAAGGGCTCAAAGAGACCTGGCCTTATAATCTCAGTTAGTGAGTTGTTTTGTCTAGTTTGGCTTTGCAGCATGTTGGTAAGGGAACATGAAGATACTTGCCCTGAAGCTGCTGCTTGGCAGGACTCGTCCTCTGGATGAAGGGACCAAAATATCAGTTCATGAGCAGTACATTTACAAATAGACATAAAGTCTTGTTTTTGTATAATTGTTGCATTTTAAAAGCACAGCATATTAAACATACAGTGTTCTTGGATGTACACATATCCCATAGAAGTCAGTGTGTTCCATTTACCTGAATTAATAATATTTGGTCTGATATAATTAGTGAATCTAATATAATGCAGAATTTATCTGTGCCACTTTTGGGGCACTTGACTAGTAAAAAACATATATGTGGAGGAAGAGACAGGGCCATATTCTATTCATTCACCCTGGTGCAAATTGATGTCCAGTGCAAGCAAGCTTTTCACAAGATCAGCTTAATATTATTCTCTTTGCTCTTTGGAAAGAAAAGGTAACTTGGCACTTTCCCTAATTGTTGTGTTATATCCTTGGTGTCAGTTGGCAGTCTAGATGAGTTCTTATTTCATACTGGGTAGAAACTGAGAATAGTTTAAAACCTTTTTAAAAACCCTAATTTACAAATAAGAATAGGGACAATAAAAAGGTTGCAAACCATCACACAGCTTGTCGAGCTATTAAACGTCAGTTAAAGAGTTAATCAGATTTTTATCAGCAAATTATTAGTGTCAGTCATGTTAGATCACATTAAGAGTGCTTCATTTAGTCTGTATACATCAGGATAGCTTTCAAAATCATCATCTATTTCATCAGTGACAGGCTTCCATCATCCACTATGTAAATTGTTAGTGAATCTAATCATCGTCTAAAAACAGGGTTTGGAGACTTTTGCTAACCCTGGTTGCTGTGATAAGAAATTCCATGTTCGCTTACGTATCTGCAGCTATCGGAAACTGAAGTAAAAGCAAAGAAATATTCATTTGCAGATGACCAGGTCCTCTATTTGAGAGTCAAGCATTGCTTTCTGCAACAAATGTGGACCTAATATGCTTCAACACCTGCATGCAGCTGTGCACTCTCAGCCATTCCCTGCTTAGTCTAGAACATCAGACAGATAGTTACCCTTCTTAGCATCTCAGACATGGATGCTGCCTTTATCAGCATAGAAGACCTGTAAGAGTAAGCAGTCTTAAGGAAAATTCTCTGTGCACAATCTGGTTAATGTTACTATAAAGCCAAATCTGATAACAGTGCATGGGTCTTAAACTCTTAATTAACAATAGTTTTAAACTCTGCTCAAAGGCTGTCCATGATAACACTGCGCATCACACTTCCATGGGAAGAAAGGCTTTGATCCTAGCTTCCTGGTTTGTGAAATATGGAATTGCTGGGGTGGGAATGAGGCATCATTGATTTATTACTGAAGATGAGCAGTGGCAAGGGGTGAAAAAGCAACTGTGGGTGTTTCAGGAGGGAAAAGGTTGAAACTGCTTTTAAAAACTAAATGGTAGTTTTGTGAAAGGACAAAGAAGGTGACCCTGTATTTGCTGGATGATAGTGACAGGTATGCCTATCACTCTGTGACTCTAAACACTTTAGCTTTTGAGTCACATACTACACTGTCCACCAATAGTTAAATTTGCTGAAAGATGCTGTACCAATATAGGTATTCCTGTTTGCAGCCTCCTGCTACCTCCACGTGGTATTTTGCTGGCACTAGTTGACATGTCATCTGGGTCAGCGTTAGCTTGGGTTTCTGTATGCCACATCCTACCTCTTACAGGAGTTGAAGCTGTTCTAGCTCTGAAGGACCATTAGAAGCACAATTCCATGAGAAGAGCAGCTGATCTGTAGTCAGTGTAAAAAATGGGTATTTTTTTACTTATTTTGCTCACTTCAACAACTCAAGTGAAAAAGAACCCAAACAAGGAAACAGACAAACCATGAAAGGACTGTGAGAGAAAGAGTAGGTTTAAGTTTCTCACTATATATAGGGGAACAGACAGTAGGTAGGTTAAATATCTTTCTCAGAAGATCTTAACAACAAACTCTTTCTGTGGGCTATTACTGTTCTGTTCTGCCTGTGATTTAATTGCTAACTTGGTATTGTGATGACATATTTTTGGTTTTTTTTCAGATGAGGGTTCTGGCGACCACTATTGTTGAAGTAAGTTAATTTTCCTCCTTCTATTAAATCATTTGTATTAAAAATCAACAGGTACTAAAGTGAAATAATTAGAAACTGAGCATTATTCTGATGTTACACCAAGGGGAAGAAGCTGGAGTGCCAGCCTGATGCTGCAGTGGGCAATATGCAGCTGAGGGTCTTCTTCTCTTAGCTCTAAGAACTAATCTTAAAATGATTCCTCAGTGGATGTGGAGATCTTTTGGCTGTGGCACTAGGACGATACTTGGCAGCTACAGCAGAATTATGCACTGTTGAAGGACATCTCTGGCATAAAAATTGTGAAAGGAGGATATGTTTGACATAAAAGTATTTACCAGTATTATGGTGTAATAGCATTATTGTTAGGACTGTGATTCCAAACAGATACAATAACAAAACTCAGTTTTATTATCCACAGATAACATTGTTTAGTATCTGTGAGCACCCATTTCTGTTCAGCTCTGCACCAGATCTGTGTGACCTGATCTGCTGCCTCTGTTGTCATGTGCCACTCTCCCATCCTTTCCCAGCTGAGATATTTCTGCTTCTTCAGCCTTTCATAGGAAAAGGAAGAAGGAGGTTAGAAATTGTTTGCATTCCTCCCCCTTGGGATGGAGGATCATTGCTGATGGGGATTACTGGATAAGTCTTTCAGGGGAAAGTCTTTGGCTTCTCAGGGACCGGGGAGCTAACAGTTAGTGAAGCAAAAAGAGAAACCCATGCCCACAACCTAATGAAATCCTTCTGGCTTTGTGTTTGAGAGATTTAATGGTATACAGTGGTGTCATGTTACTTTGTTGTTGTTATATTCACTTTTCTGGTATCAGAATTGTGAAATTTTCAGGTGGTCTAGTTGAAAACGACCCTTTTGTGCTTCCTGCTCTGCATTGTTTTAGGGAATAGATGATCTTATTTAACGTGTTTATTCAAGTGTTTGCACTGAACAATCCTCTCCTTAGCCAATTTCCTTTCATCTCATCCTTCCTCTAATGACTGCACTGAAAATAGAATTAAAATAGTTATTACTGGGCTTGATGTTGAACTTATTGCTGATTGTTAAAAGATGTTCATGTTTGCAGAAAATAATATTGTAAACCATTATGTTCTTAAAATGGAAATTCTGTTTCCATATCCCAAATCATAATGAAATAAAATTCTGGATTGTTTTGAGATAATAAATTCCACTTTCCAGGCAGTTGAAATGTATGATGGTATTACATATATTAACTTGGGAATTCTTTGAGATATATCTCTAGAACTTGGTTGGGGTTTTTAATTTTAAGGTAAGCTTATTAAAACTGCAGCTTTGTCTTCTAATAGCTTTTATCTAAACCCTTATTAAAAATCAAAGGCCAATATCTAATGTGAGGATAAATCACCCACCATTTACTTATTAAATGTATGGTGAACTATACTAGTTGAATTGCCAGTGATAGCCATTGATAGCCAATGATACATGTAGAGAGTGGCTAACAAATTGCAGAATAATCCTTAGGGTCCTCTATACCATTCGCTGTTCTCATTCTTAAGGTGCAACATGTGCAACATCTGTGCCTCTGAGGTGTCACTGATAACAGAGGTTGAGCCTGGCACCTCTGCAAGATCTTGTGTGAGTTAGAACTCTCAGTTCCAATATCTGAGGCTGGATCTAGCAGCTGCTAGTGCAAAGCATGTAGAATTTATGTAAAGGTTTAAAATATGTGCTTAAATAAAAAGAAGGTTATAAATTTACAGAGAAAATCCTTCTTTAGCTACCTTTTTTATTTTCATCAGGATACTGCTTGGATCACTGGATGTGATTTCCTACCTCGGCTGAAATGTGTTGTGGCTGTAACGGAAAGGACCATCATCGTCTGGGACTACAAATCAAAAGGGAGTCAGGCAGTATGTTGGATCAGGCAGAGGTTAAAGAGGAAGCCTGAAAAAGATTAGCCTTTGTTTTCAATGTGCATTCATGTTCCTTTTGTCTAACAGAATGAAGGCTTTTGTCTTTGTAGGAACTTGGTGAAACGGTGGGATTTATACTAAAGAAGGAATACCCTTTTCACACCAAATGGGATTACTGGGCTGTCTGGAAAACTTGGAAGAAAAAATATATTTTGTACTATGTTGCAAATAACTTCCAAAAGATTTTATTTTCTATGTATATCTAATGCATATGTGTGCACATGTATAACTAATGTGTGTGCATGTGCATATGCATATTTCGAAATCTATTAAGAATCAAGGCACAGGTTTGCCACGGATTTAAGATAGAGTCCTTTGAGATAACTTTCTGATTTAAAGAAAGTGTTTCTTCCTATCCTGCATTTTGTTCAGGACTTTCCAAGAGCAAAAGCATCTTGATGTTGACAGTGTATGTCCAAGAAGTTAAAGTTTTCTTGAATGCCTTTATTACAAAATACAATTTTTGCAAGGATTTCTGACCCATACCATAGATTTTTCCTCCAGGTTCTAGGGTTTTTGTCTCCAATTCTGAGTTGGTTGAGAAGATTAAAGGAATCAAAGTAAATATTTTAGGATAATATCAAGCCTTAGGATTTTTTTTAATTGTTCTCAATATTAAAAGGCCTCTTCCCAAGCTCAAACAGGTCAATCGAAATCTTTTTGTCATTCCAGTTGGACTTCTGGGAAGGAAGGCTCAAAAATGTATACTCCAGTCATTATTCTCCAGGTTTCCTCCAGTCAGTACATAAATGAGAGTTGAAGCTGTCCTGTGGCTGAATAGGATCAGTTCTTTTTCAAGACCACAGGAATAATATATAGACTGTTCTATATCTGTGTTACATCTCTGATGTTCCTGTGACACACAGACAACATTGAAACAGTTAAATCCTTGGCAGGTGAACAGTTGCCAGTTTAGCTTGGCAAGGGTGCTTCAATGAAATAACAGAGTCAGGCAGTAGAACCAGTAGACTGTACATGCAGGTGACCCGAAATCCCATTCCCAGGACTTCTCAATCTAGCAAAATACCACAGTGGCTTGCAGCTGTATTCATTCCCACTATCTCAATTCCTGAAAATTCAAACACCTGACCGTGTAAGTAGGCTTGGTACTCCCAAGCTGTATTAATAATTAGGACTCTGATACTATTTCTCTCTGTGTGTTACTGCAGCATTTTGCCGTTTGAATAATTCTTTCATTCGGCTATTTCCAATTTTCTTGCAGACAGCATCTTATTTTTGAACAGGAAACCATACACAGTCTTAGCAAATATAGCATCTTTCTCAGTATGGTGAGGACCTCCCTTAAACTTGTAATTAGTATTTCTGCACTGAAACAGAAAAGGCTACCTATGAAATAAAGCCTCACTGAAATCTTTAAAGTTTGCATGTAATTCACTTGGTGATGATCTTCCATGAGTTTCTAATACCAGAAAACAGCTATCACAAGGGAAGCTTTAAAAAACAAAGTCAAGAATTGAATGCTGATTTAAGTAGATGAGCATGGTATGTTCAGCCAACTTCAGAGCTCATGTGCACTATCTAATAAACTATCTACCATATTTCACAGAATAATTACTTTGTCATCAAACCAGTGGAAAATGCTCTGCTCTGTGTTTGTACGGTGACGATGTCAGATCACCTGGCTAAGGAAAATATCCTCATGGGAGATGATAAGGGTTATGTTCACCTACTTACTGTGACTGGTGATGACTTTCCATTGCAACAACGTAAAGACAAAAAAGAATCACAACTTCAGGTCTTGGACTCCAAAATTTTTAACATGTAAGTTGCTTGTGATAAAATATCAGTCTGGCAAGTTTTTTAATTTTTATTTTTCTTTCTGGCCTAAATGGAGGAGCTTTTGTGTATGAATTAACCCCACCTAACAAAGAAAACTTTTCAAACTGCAGTAAGTATGTTTGCTTGTTGTTGTGTGAGGGAAATGCCATCATTTTCAGTAGGAGGTCTTATAAGGGATCTTACAACAGAGAAGCCACAGAGTAAAATTTCAGGGAATAGTTCACAATTGCTGTTACCCAGTTTGATGTAGGCACAGCTTTATTGTGCCCAATTGGAAGCATAATTGCTACTAGAAAAATGCATGATTCAACCCTAACTCTGCTTGCTTTTGAGCTGGCAGAGCTATATCCACCATGGATATTAAATGCTAGCATTGCTTGTGTATCACCTCACTGACAAAATCCCTATTCACCTATAGGTATATTACAGTAGATGTAACTGTATATCCTACTAACATCTCAATTTATATCCCTAGTGTTCAACGCAAGCTACATGATGACTGGGTTGTGAAAGTTAAGTATATTTCTGAACTAAATTGTTTTGGATCCTGCTCCTCGGACAGCATTCATTCATTTGTATTGGATGACATAAAGCGACTAGAGGACAACTTGTAAGTATGTGACCTCTTGTGAAAAAATAGACCTTTTGCTTTATAACTCTGCATGAGATCAGTGTGGTGCAAGATGCCATCCTGTTGTATAGAAGCTGTATTTTCTATAAGCGTTGTTAGTACAAACAAAAATACAACTACTTAAATGCTTGAATATTTTGGTTTGCTAGCTTTTGATGTAGGAGAAGGCTGTCCATATATGTTCATTGCTCAAAACCCTTAAAAACAAGTTACATTGGTAGTGTTGTATGCTCCAAATTTTCAGCAGGCAAATTTTAGTTTGAAAATTGTTTGTTTTGTTATATATATATATCATTTGTCCATACGTTTAAAATTTATGTCCACACAAAAATATAGTCAACTAAATATCACTTACAGTTTCAGTTTTGCAAGTTTTACTTACACAGGCTTAAACCAAGCAAGCAATTTTTTCATACGGCTGTGAAATGGATTTGCTATGCAGCAGGAAAGAGGTTGTGGCCTCCTTATTCGTATGGCCCATCAGTGCTATAGCTGATTCTGAGCTCTGCTAGTCTGTGATTTTAGAAGAGTTTATAGCCCAATTAAAAAAATAAATAATAGAAACACAATTTGATGTAAAAAGGAACTATAAATAACATATAGATAGAACTTCTCATTCAAATATCTCAAAGCATTTCAAACATTAGATTAGCATCACAATTCCTCTGTGAGGTACATCCAGAGATTAGTAGATTTTTAAGGCTAGTAACAACAATTATGATGAAATAATCTGTTTTATCTCTTGTATAACATGGGCCATAAATATTCACACATTAATTCTTGCATCAATACAACAACTTCAGGTTTTGACAGTATTGCATGTCTGTTGTGGATGGGGAAAATAAAATACGAAATAATTATAGCTTGTCCAAGGTGACATATTGTGTCAAGAGAGAAACTGAGAAATCCTATTTGATTTTGCTGTGAGTTTTGGAAAAACAGAATTAATTTGAGGAGAAAGAACAAAAGAAAAAAGACTGCAGAGCCAAAAGTATAGCCAAAAGAGTATATGCTACCACCATACACGGTTTGTTATGCAGAACATTAACTGCAGATATCTTGGTAGGTCTTTTTCATTTAACACTGACTATAATTTTGTTTCCAGTTCCAATAAATACATTTCTTTAAGTAGCTTCATGCAGCAACTAAAAGCAGTTATATTTAGACAACTGAAAAATCACACAGCTGTTAAAGTGAATAGCCCTAATAGCCCTAAAAATAGCCCTAATAGCCCTAAAAATAGCTATGGATCAAATCACTTTGAAATGCCCACAAGTAATTATGGTTGAAATATATTATTTACTGGTGCTAGCAAAATAAATTTCCCCAATTAACTTTGCAGCAAGCAATTGTTATTGTGCTTGAAGAGGGATGTGATGTATCTGGTCGCTATGTAACTGTTGAGTTTCTTTGTGGATAATAGCTGATGAGCAGTTATAATCTTTTATTGTAAAGTATCTAAAAAAAGGGGACGTGGGGATGGGATCACTGGGTGCTTCTGTTACAAGACCATGACTTGGGAAGGACTTTACACTGCTGAAACCTCTTATTCACACTGACATTAGAAGAGAATCAAGACAGTTCATTAAAAAGCCAATAGGCAGTTATATAGAATTATTTAATTTAAGAAATACAGGGAAAAGATGACAAATCATAGAATCATAGATCCTGAGGAAATCTGCCAATCACACATTTGTATCAATTGCTTGCTATTTTATACTATCAAGAGAATTAAGACTCTTCTATTAGAGCTCTGGAAAGAAAGCTTTCCTCCCTCTAAACAATAGGGAGTGAAAAAAAAGCTTTTTCTTTGCACCTGCCTAGAAAGAACAAGCTCTTTCATTAATCCTCAAAGTTTCCAGAGTCTTTTGTCAAATTTACTATCATCCCCAGTTATGGTTTTCAATACCCATCGTTACTCCCTAAATTTAATGCTTAATGCTCAGAATAAATGAACTACCTACTTGTCTGGATTTCAAAGAAAAAATTAAAATGTGTATTGTAATTCTGTAATTCTGTATAGCTTAATGACACCGACAATTATTGTTTCCTGGGAGACATGGGTATTAGCCATGCTGCTGCTGATTCCAAAAATCAAGAAAATATTCACCCATTAGTAGCAATGTATGAAACATGGAGACAAGCAAAAGTTGCTTAAAGGATGGGTTTAGAAGGGACACTGAGTCAATCTCATCTGTGTTGGATTCTGTTTGGAGTATGACTGATAAAGGATTCAGGTGTTCAAATTCGAGATTTATTACTTTAATGGAAAGTGTGCCCTGTTCCCATTTTATTGATGCTGGTATCTAAGTCATCGTTATAAATCAATTTGCTTTTAGCAAGAGATTATATACATTAAGCAAATAGTTATTCTATATACTACAGAAAACTAAAGTGGAATGACTGTAGACAGAATTTTCCTAATGTTTCTTACCTGATTAACTGTTTCATTAATGATTACAGACCTGTAAAGGAATTTTCTGTCCCTAGAGGGGTTAATGCCTTCACATACTGTGGAAAAGCAAAACTCATTGTCACTGGGGGTAAGTATTGGGTTTTTTTCCAAGAAATTGTTCTGTTGTGAATCTTTTTCCCAGTTAAATAACATCAAATAAAGCTGATTTAGCATCTTAAGAATTTAAATAATGGCTTCTGTATTAAATAATAGGAAACAGAGGCATTGCTTTTAATTGCTGGGAACCTCACTCTGAAAAGATACAGTATCTGACAGGAATATATCAAGGGCTCAGTCTGGGTTTGATTCAAGTATCATTTTATTTATATAATAAAAAGGAGAAACAGTATGTTGAACTACTTTAAGGCACATTTTCAAAGTCACGACATCAGCGGTCTTGGCCAGGTTATACACATTACTCCTTGCGGTATCAGCAGGGCTCCCATCCTTTTCTATTAATTTTTTCATTTTAAAGGCCATCCTTTCCTGTCTTAAGCAATCACATTAGTCCATCTTAATGCTTTCTGTTGCTCTTCTCTCTTATCACATTTCTCCAAAGCTTTACTGTTTGTTCTTTTTCCTGAAGCAGACTGCAGAAATAGCACTCTTACATCCATTTCTTTCCTGTTATCCAATAATTTTATGAGCCTCTCTATTGCAGTGGTCATATTTCATATTGCAGAAATGTGGCTGGAGTATGGCAGCAGTCTCGTTTGTATATTCTGTCTGACAGGGTGGTGTCCTGGGGTGACATTGGTGCTGCCTTTCTTCAAGTCTTCAGTGCACGAGTCTTGCTTAAAACTTTGTTAAAAATTGTTTTGAACATTGTACCACATAGCAATTCTTGTGTCTATATTTAACAAGGGGGAAAAAATGGCCAAGACTCTGCTGTCCAGCCTTGATAATATGCAAAACAGTAAAATAAATTTGGAAAAAAGAAACAAACAAAAAAGACCTCAACATGGGAAATAATGCAATTCCAGTTGAATTGTAGCAGTTTACCAAAGGGAAAACTGCAACAGATATAAAAATAAGTATCAGACAGTTCTATTGATTTTTCTACCCACAATGTTTAAAAGGAAAGCAATAGGGCTATAGGAAGGTTATTAGTGAAGATTTTGAAGTTCAGCCTTGGGGAAGATCTTATTTACATTGATCACCTCATCACAAAGAGTAGTCTGGAGAAATTTACTGATGACATAAAGTAAGGAGGCCCTATAAAACAGGATGGGGTTCCTGTTCCTACAGGTAGAACTGCAGCATTTTACTGTAGTAATAAAAACAGGGTGAAGTGTCTGAATAGGACAGAAGGTCAATTACCTAATAAACTAATAAACTAATAAATAAACTAATAAACTAATAAATATTTCTGTTGCACACTGAAAATTCTTCTTGTAGAAGTATCAGAAGAGAAAAATCTTGATAAACTTCCTAAGAAAATGAGAATAGCTGTGGCAGACCAAACCAAAGGTCTGCTTAGCCCACTCTCCCCTAGCTGACAGTGACCAGCAATAAACACCTAGAGCAGAATGTAGAAATAGGGCAATCATGCAACAATACTTGCCTTCAGTACCTGTGTTAATTGAAATATCTGTTGTGCAAGTAACAAAGCATTAACTGCTCCAAATTTGACTCTAGTAAAACCTCATGTAGCATTGCAATCCACTGTATAGTTGATGTGAGCCATGTTTGAGAAAGATTTGTTGAATGAAGAAGAAAGGTGGGGAAAACCTATCACATAGAGACAATGACAAGCAAAATGACAATTAGCAAGGAATACCATTGCTATCTATAAAAATATTAGGAGAACAAATATTAGAGCAAAAATTAGAGAGTGATATTTTTGAAGAGTCTTCTTAATAGTGGCAGCTGCAGAAAGAAATGTCCTGCTTGGTTTAAAATGGAGCTGGAAATTTTTGAAAAGGATAGATTGTATATTTGTCTGTGATGGCTGGAGGCTACACTTGGAATGTGGGACCTGCTATCTCATCTAAACAGCTACCTAATCAGAATATTTTAGAAGAAGATGAGCTTTCTCAACTCTGCATTTTAATTTGTCTTGACTTTAACTGCATAAAAGTACAGAAAGCATGAGCAACAGGACAAAAGTTTAATAGTGTTGTGTACAAGGACTCTGTAATGATCATTTTGAAAAATTGTAAGGATTGTGCTTACTTCTAACAATCTTCCAGTCTATTTCCAGATCATAACATTTGCATACTCCTGATTTGGAATCCTGTCTTGCTTGTTCACTCACTGGCCTTCATCTTGATACTAAAATTCATCCTCCTGCTTCTCATTCCCAGTGCTTAGCCCTTCTGCTTCCCTTGAACACAAAAGGAAATTATTCCTGAAGTGGATTACTAAGAGTCATAGAAGAGAGTGGGAATGCTTAGCCAAGGACAATGACAGGGTGGGATCATCTCTTTCAATTTCACTGTGAAATTTAGATCAGCCAGGAGCTACTATGAAGCTGCACCCAGAATTAAGAATAATCCTTCAGCACTTGAGAGATCCATCCACTAAAGTCTTCAAAAGTTGAGTTTAGAGTTCAGTTCTCTATGAATGAAATACACTGCTCACAATGGCACAGCAGACAGTCAGTCAGACTAAAGCACTCTGTGTTGGCCTCTGCATCTTAAAACCCATCCCTCTCTTTTGTATGGCTGATAAACACGTGTTGATGATCCCGTTAATGAGAGAATGAAAATGTTTCAAATGAACATACGCTAGTCTTGTTGATAAGCAAGCCTGCAATTTTACCTGTAATAGACCCTAAAAATCAAAGACCAGGGCAATTAAATAATTCAGGCATCATAATATATAGATTTCTTGGTGACGTGCAAACATTTGTAAAAACTATGTTTATGTCACTTTCAGGAATTAAAAGAAAGAAAAATCCAACCTTTGTTTGCAGACTAGCTTCTAGAGTATTCACTGGGGATATATATAAATGCAAAAAAACACAATGTATTATTGCCCTAGGAAGCGACTGTTTAAAAAGTCATGTTTTAACACTCTGGGTCTTCCATGATTTATTTTTTGTATTTGAATATACTCATGAGTTTGCTACTACTGTGACACAACCTAATTTTGTCTTCCCGATATTTGACATTCATAATAATGAACAAGAAAGATATGAGCAAACCTCATACAGAGTTTATTTTTCATGCTAAATGCTAGACTTATTCAACCAATAAAATGATAAAAGCCTCATAGTGGCCTAAAGTATGGAGCCCATAGTAATTTAAAATAACTTTTCTGTGTAGCATTTTGCATTAATATTATGTTGAATGGTAAAATGATGTGATTTTCCTCTTATTCTGTATCCATTTCAATTCCAACTATGTCTTAATCATCACCTCAGGGAAGAGCTACAGTTAAAATCAAATTAGGTATGTTTTATAAAAGCTGGAGATGATCAGTTTTAAATTATACGATACATCAACTTCTAACCCTATTATTTCTTCAAATCCAGCTATTGTTCTTCCGTGAGCAATAAAGTAGAAGAAAAACTATTACTGATTTCTAAATGTAGCAGTTGCAGTTTGAGACTGATAAAAAGAAGTCCTCTGTGCATGCTCAGTATCCTTTGTGTATTCCTGGCACAAGTGAAGTAATGGGTAACACCTTATATCTTTTTTTTATTTTATTTTACTGGCATTACACATTGGTCTTGGCAATAGAAATCATATGTCAGGACTCCGCTAATACTAGCCCTCACAAGCATAAGCAGACTCTGCTGTTTAAATTCAAGAAGAACATACGAAGACAGAAAAGGCAGCACAAAAAAGAAAGACATTGGTCAATGTGATAAACATACGACCTTGTGTTAGTTTACCAGACGTCTAACCATTGTAAAGAATTTCTGCAGCCATTACAACCCAAGACTATTTAAAAGGCAGGCTTGGAGGAGCAACAAGTCATTTTAAGAATAAGGGGTCATTCTGTTTGCAGGGACCAGCATAGACGCAAACCGTGAGTTACATTTTTCTTTTCTAGTTTATCAGAGGATGCAAAGCTAAGCCTAGCATTTTTCCATTCAAAAATGTTATTGTTCTCAAGGGGGTTTCAACACTGCTGAAGTGCAAGCATCTCATCAGACTTGTAATATCACAGAAATTACAAAACTGTGTGAACAAGGGAGACAATTTGACAAATGATCGCATGTTCAAAGAATGCATTGGAATCCATAACATCTAGCTAGAATAGAGCTGTGGTCATAGAATCTGACTTTTTAAAAAGCCCTAAGCACAGGCTTTCATAATTAATTATCTTGGAATGGAAAACACCAAACTGAGCCCATTGTGATTCAAATAATTGATTTCACAGAATCTTAAAAATTTGCTGTCTGATATGTAGACAGATAATTAATCCTCTTCAAGCTTTCTTGAATGTGCTTAGTATCCATGCTTTCTGTGTCAGGATTCTGAGTCCTGGAGGCATACTTGAAGCACAGAGAATAAATGTTCCAGCAAATGTTCCAGTGAAGCAGTGAAGCAGCAAATGCTAGGGCCAACCTGGCATTAGCACAAAAAGAGGAGAGAGATCACATCTACTGTAACCAAATCCACCTTAATCTCAACATCAGGAAAAGGAACAAAAACTAATCCACTATTTCACATAAGAAGAAAGCAGCATTTTTAATGTAGGGGAAGGTTTTCTTTCCTAATAACACTTGTTCTTCCTATTAATATCTCAAGTAAAGTACATGTATTAGTGATTTTGTTCTTAAACTCTCTGTGCCACAGTTAAAGGGCACTGTCCTCTCTTCCATTCATCTGCCATCAGCTCAGGAATATAAAGAACAGAACAGTTAGGAAAGATAAGAAAAATCCTGTTCATCAAAAGGGCAGCAAGTAGGTAGTGGGGTTGATCAGACACTATCAACAGCTTCTACCTAGTTCACTGTCATTTTAAGACATGACAATTTCCATTTGGGGCTGATAAAGGGGATGTTGTTGAAAGAGTGTCTGTTCCCTCTGAAGATAACTGATCTCATCAGTCTCCCTGGAGGCTCCTGTCTACCATATTTTGAGTCCTCCTGTTGACCTCATGGAAGATCTGCAAGCTGAGTTCTACTCTCATGGTCCTGTTTCTCAGTAATGTATACTGGCCTGATCACAAGGGTTCTGCTAACTTATGGGACATGTTTATGACAGCCTAACACGACACCTCGGGAAGTGAGCAGTGGCCCAGCATGCTCAGCAGTTTCCCTATCCAAAAGGGCTTCACAAACCTCTTGTACAACTATAGCCTCGTTAAGCTACTTCGTGCCATGCTGACAGCATAGACAGTTAATCTACAATAGTTCTGCTTGAAAGTGCCTGTGAAAAAGAACTGGTTCCCATTGAAGTTAATGCTGGTCAATGGCTCCTCTTTCCTATGCAGAAGTTATCACTCCATTGTGCCAGTACAGCTGTTTGCATGGCTGCATTCTCAGTCACACTTGTCAAATGATCTGGCATAAAACAAAATTACTTTCTCTTATAGCTATTTTAAGAGTTGATAATTTCTCCAATGAGCCTCTCTCATTTAGAAAGAGGCTACATAAACAGTGTGTTCAATTTAACCGAGAGGACAATAATGTTTAATGGAGGAAAAGGGAGATGGGGTGCTCCTAAATGAATCACATATTGCTGTACTAAGAAGGAAAGGAATAGATCTCTGTAGAGAAAGAAACAGGGGCTGACCAATGACAGTAGGTTGAACAAGCTAAGAAGATCTCTGGGGAGCAGACTGCAAGAGCTGACTTTTAACTCTTCTCTTTGTTAACAAAACTGAGCTGAGCTTCACAGTCTTGAGGTTTTGTGAATGTTCTTTCGGGGCATGTACTTCCTAGTTGATGATTTTTTGGCCTTCTACACTTTAATTTAAGCTGAGAGAAAACTAAAACTCAAAGTGAAGTCTAGATATAATGTGACTGTTTCATTTATTACGTGTCAAAACAGAATATTCAGCTAATTGCATACAATTCATAAAATTGCAAGATTTAAACTGGGCTCGTGATCTCTTGAAACTTGTGAAAAGTATGAAATATTTCAGAGCACTAGATACAGTTGTGTTAATATCAGTATGTAAACCCAGGAATTTACTAATACATTTTTAATGATTTTGTGTTTTGAAATAACTTCTGAAAACTATTGTGAAAATAGTACCAAAAGATTCATCTGTAATGCAATCAAGGATTATTCCCTGAATTGTATGTAAATTTAATGTTTGAACATAAACATAAATATGAAAGACCTATTTCTCATGTACTTCAAGACACAAAATAACTAATCAGCAGTTACTGTTTCCTGTCTGCCCCCAATTTTCATGTCTGCTCCCCTTCCTGTTCTGCATGCCCACCCTCTTCCACAGAGTTCTTAATTTGCTGGCAAAGTGGACACAAACATTGTTATGATATTTTTGTAAATTAGATCTTTGAAGAAAAAAATCTGAGCCACAGCTCTGTTTCTAATGGAGTAGTCTGATCCTATGGGACTAGCTCATGGAGTTCTATCCAGTGTTGCTGACATTCCTCTAGCAAAATCAAAAGGCTTTGAAAAGCAAATCAGTTATGTGGTTTTAATACAAGTTTAGGGATAAGCTGGAATCCAGCCCTTAAAGTTAAAAATTTGTGCCCTTATGTGGGAGTTGCCTACGTGATGGAAGCAGAGACTTATCAACACTAAGATCTCCATTACAAAGCTTATTTGTAATACCAGTCACTATTCAGTCTTTTTTACTATGTGGTTTTTTTCTTTCAGGCCGTGACAAACTGCTTCGTTTGTGGCATCCTGCTATTAATAGCAGGCCTACAGGGAAGCTGTCAGGACACCATCATACTGTTGTGGAAATTGTGACAAATGAAAAAGATCAACATATTATCAGCCTTTCCTGTGCAAAGGTAAAACACTTAACTTCATGGGAATCAGTGCTAGTAGGAATCTGGTTTTGAGTAAGTACTTCTGATAGTATCTAGTCCTAATCTCATTGCTTATTAGTTAATTTATTTTAATAAAAAGGTGGAGTTTTAGCTTAAAATTTCCAAATTATTTTATATTGAAAAGCAAGACTAGAATGGAGCTGTTTGACATATTTTCTTTCTTGATGTGACAAAAGAATACTTAAAATAGTAGATATGAACATTCTGGTAATTTCTGTGTTACTTTGGCAACCACCAGAATTATAACATAAACTGTACCTGAACGCTTACTTCAGTAGTGATCACCTGCAGAAACATCCTAAGGCTCCACTTACCCTTCTCTCTGTCTGTCAGCTTACTAAATCTATAGGTGGAGTTTTTCTTATCCTGATGACTCTATACATCATGTTCAACTATTGACCTTCTTCTGAAGTGTCTTTTACAAGGCTTACTGAACCAAAACATTGTCCATGAACAGGAATGCTAATAAAATCAGGAATTAAATTTCTTCAACCAAATATTGCAAGATTCTGCTGGAAATGGATGGGTTTCATTTAAGTTACTGGTGGAATCATGGCATCAGTAGTTTATCTCATTTTTAAAAGTGAGACTGTTTGGGAGAGAATAAAAACTTCAAAAAATATATGCAAAACTAAATGAGAAGCCCCTGAAGGAGTAGTTAAGAATGGCTATGGAGCTCTTTCAAGAGTCATCCTATACAATATTTTAAATATTCAGCAGTATTCAATGTTTTCATTAACATCTGCAATGATGGAAACGAGAGCATACATACTAAATTAACCCATTGCTCCAAACTGCTTAAAGCTGCAGGCCTTGGGCAGAAGTATTAGAGTTCAGAATGGTCATTAAAATTGAAGGTATAAGCCATTGAAATTTCCTCCTATAAAGCAATAAGAACCTAATATAGTTAGTCTACTGAAATATCCATCTATCTCAAAGGATTCCAGCTTTTTGTTGGGTTATGTAGGAAATATTACTGAGCTATTCATTCTGTTCATGACACTCCTGCCATAACTGTTTGCCATTGCTCATTGAGGTGCCAGTAAATACCAAGTTTTCATGACTGTAATCCTATTCTTAAAATAACCCATACCTTTCTAAAGGTACTACTAGCTGAAAATAAGTCTTCAGAAAACTCCCATCTTCACATAATCCTGGAGCCATAAGCATCTCCCCTTCCTCACTCCTATAAATCTATACCTGTCTGTTCTGTAGGTAATTCTGTACAGGTACTACAGGCATACATTACTGCCAAATTAAGGAGGGTTTTAACAGATAGCTTCCGAGCTATACATGTAGGAAAAATTAAATAAGACATAAGAGATGACTTAAAGGGAATGAATGTACATGAAGATATTTATAGAAAAGTAACTAAGAATGAAGCCCCTGGGGCAGCAAATGACTAGAAGATCTCGAGATCCCTCATGGGCCTTTCTGTGATTCAATATGAAGATTTAGAGGGAAGCAAAACCTATTTTACAGGTCTCCAAGTATGTGGACACCTGATCTTACATAAATGTAGCTGAGTTGTGCCAATGACACCAGTAAAATCACTTGTATGTAAAAATGAATATGCAAAAGTATGTTTTAATTAAAAACTATGTGTCTTTAGACTGTGCTGTGAGTTATAAGGCAGAAATTGCACTTCTCAAAAATAAAAAGGAGTAGAGAAATACATTTACACGTGGCAGGACATTAGTGCAACAAACAGGGTGATTTCTCACATCTCCATTCTGGGGCATGGGAGAGTTTCATTCCATTCATAATTTCTTCAGAATCTGGTGCAGCCAACTTGATGCAAGCACATAAACATTTCCTTGCTGAAATTTGTCCATACTAAATTAACTCTGTTGTATATATGTGTTAGTGTTATTCTTATGGAAACCAAGGGCAGATTTTTAGTGTTTCAGGGAGGAGAAAGGGAGGTAAAAATTGTTATTAATTTTTGTATTTTCTGACTTCTGCAAATTTACTGAAACTTTAATGTTACCAGTCTCCAGTCCTCTCTCTCCAGATCTGCTTAATGGCAAACTGGCTGTGTAATATCCCAGTGGGAAGTCATAAATGTCTTTTGCCTGTCTGGAACTAAGCAGGCAATTGTATCAATGCCTGAGTAGGTTAGTGTGAATGTTTATCTAACCTATCTTGAAAGCACATGACATTGTTTTAAGGATATATTTGTAATACAACAATTTGTCTTCCCGAAAAAGGAGAGCTGCTCAGCTGGAAACACAAAGTTTAATTTATGTCAAACTATTGCTAATCATGGCTGTTACTGAAATGTACTGTATATCAACAGTATTAAATTTATTCTAGATCATTTGAAAAATAGGCATTTGGGAAATCTGTTCTGGTCATCCTTCACAGAAATTATGTGGCCACATCTCTATCAGATACATTTTTCATATACTGCTTTGAAAGTCAAAGTTAATCCTTCCCTTGCTGCTGTGCTTTTATTCTCTTTGGTTTATTTGCTCCTCCCATACATTAAGAATTTTACTCTCATCTTATATTGCATAATCCTTCAAGAACATTGAATATTCTTCTTGGAACTTTTTATGTAATTTACCCAATTTTCTGATATTTCGTGTTCTATTTTCCATTATTCAAATTACTTTCTCTCTTGGGTAGTCTGCAAAAAAACCCAAAAAATTTAGACTACAGAAGAGAAGACTCAAGGAGGATCTCATCAATATATATAAATACTGGAAGGGAAAGTGTAAAGAAGATAGAGTCAGACAGACCCTTTTCAGTGGTGCCCAGTGACAGGAAATGAAAACTGAAACACAGGAGGTTCTGTCTGAACATCAGGGAACACTTCTTTAACTATGAGGGAGACTGAGCACGGACACAGGTTGCTGAGAGAGGTTGTGAAGTTTCCGTCCTTGGAGATATTCAAAATTCATCTGGATGTGGCCCTGGGCAACTGGCTCTAGGTGGCCCCGCTTGAACTTTGGGGTTAGTCAAGATGAACTCCAGAGGTCCCTTCCAGCCTCAACTGTTCTGTGATTCTGTGAAAAAAGTAAAAGGGATTAGAACTAATTTTAAATGTACTTTTTTGGCTCATACCTACATTTTCCTTCTCTAGTTCTTACTTACATGGTGCATAACAAGCATGCATCCTTCAATCAGCATGAAGCTGGACTGTTTGAGCAAAATATCTGTCCTACCTATAGTTGTATCTTTGCAAAATGATGTTTTGTTTCTGAGTATATCTAAGAATATACAAATTTCCTTCACGAATGGATTGTCCTCATGTATTTTCAGCATACATGAAGGAGGTGATCCATTAGATGTTCTATTTCCGGGCAAGTATTTGATGGTTAAAGTATTAAATAATTTGTACTTACTGCAGTGAGATCTATATTCAGCCTGTGCTGATTTCTATAGTTCTTCTACCAGAAAACTGAGATCTAGGTTTTAAGTTATGTTAAAAATAAATTCCTGAACTGGTAGTTTTCTGGTTTCTTATTTTTCTCTGGGGGGAATGAAGAAAAAGGAGATCTTACAAATGTAAATGAAGTATTGTACACCTGGAAATTACTTCAAACACTATGTCTAAGGTGAGCTTTTTCAAGCTCTTCTGATCTAGGTGTTCATGGGCAGTCACCTCTCTCCTACACCTACACCTACACCTACATCTTCGTGTTTCTGACCCACACAACATCTAAATGTCCACTGAAACTATTCTCCAGAAGTGCTGGGGGTTATTTCATCTTCATATTAGGGCTCAGGTAGGTCTATTGTCAGTGCACCAAGCACACAGTATAGAGACAGACGTCCAGATCCTTTACACATTCTCAGTCATTGTATAGCACCCAGTAAATTTCCTGCAGGCCCATCACAATACAATTACACTCACTATTGCATATAACCTGGGGTGATTTATTTTCAGTATTCTCCCATGTCTGGGAAAAGGAAAGTAACCTTATGTATTACCAGATTAATGATACTATTTGAGGAAGTGATTTGAAATGTTCATAATTTTGAACTTCACCAAATTACTGTCTCAATAAGGCCCTAGTTATAGTACCATCTGCTGCACCACATTGCATTAATGTGCTTAGAGCTAAATCCTCCTTGTCTTAACCTCACAAGTAATCCCATTGACATCAATTTGTTCCTAAGTCTTCTAATAACTACAATGAGTTGTAGTACTTTGCAGGATCACCTTCAGGGATCACAAGACACACAACAGCACTCTCTGCAGGTAACTTACTCTATTAAGTAACATGGCAAGCAGAACTGCAGTTTGACCTTTGCTTCATGCCTGATGATTTTTGTCTTTCAGGGCTCAGATGTTCTGTATGAATTTGTAATTTTTTTCACTTAGACCATACAGCCTTCAATGACCTCCTGAAACAGTTGAACACTGTAGCAAATAGAGGCAGAAAATCAGCTTTAATTGTTGCTTACTCTTCCTGTCTGTGCCTACAGTGAATGCTGTGGCTAGTGCAACTTCTTTCTGCCCCAAGAGTGGTTGGATTTTGGATTTTTCTGCACGAGTTTTTTCACAAGCTGTTTTAAAGACTTGCAGAAACACCATTCTGTAAAACCCGCTTCAGGGGTTCCTGGCATTTGTCAGACTGCTGTGGGAAGTAAAGTTACTATTAACAAAATGTTCCTAAGGCAACTCCCCCCAATTACCTCCTGATTTCCAAATAAGCATGGCTTTCATTGCCACTCTTTGTGCATGAATTCATGCAAAGTCATGTGCTGATGCAGATGAACAGCAGTAACACATCTTGTGGCCACGCTGGTGATGTCTTGTGTGGGAGTTGCTCATGTGGAACAGTGGTGTATATCATCTCCCCAACCCTGCCCACAGGCTGGGAAAGGAAGAAGGGCTGAAGGAAGGGAAGAGATTTATGAATGCTGTGATGTGTCCATGTTTTTGCTGTCGCTTTAAGTGACTGCATTTTCTTAATGCAGTACTGGCATTAATAGCTGAACAAGCAGCAAGAAATAGTGCAAGAGGCTCTTACTCATATTCACTTGTGCTGTAGAATCATCTTCTCTTGTTAATGATTTTATAAAATAAGCTGTCAAATTTATGTTTCAATTGTTTGCCTATCTACCTTGAATGGTCCATGAGATTATTGGAATTGTGTGTCTTCATTTTTGTTCTGTATAATTTTACTAACTTTGTAACAGATCTGGGTGATGTTTATGGAAAGGTCATTGTATCTCTGTTCAGCGACTTATTCCTTTAACCTGACTAAAGTACCTCCATAGATACCTACTTCTGATTAACCTACAGTTCTTACAGCTGTTTTTACATGCTCTAAATGCAACTGTGCCAGAATTGAGCTTGGAGATCTACCTGCATCATTACCCTAACTTTCTCAACTTTCATCACCAATTCTTCTTTCTATTTTTGCTGGTCTACTGTCAGCTGAATGAACAGTTTCATTTTTTATTCAACTAGATTTCCTTCTTCAAGCCTTCTTACAGCCTGTTTCTCACTGAAGCTCTTTTTGTGTACTTTAGAAATTTCATATCTTGAGTAAACTGAAATGTAATCAGAAGTCTATAGGAGGGGTATGGTGGACATGGTTCTTCTGATTCAGTACCATTTCAGAGAAAATTTAATCTCAGTAAGAAGTTCTTTAGAGCCTTTACCTTTTGAGTTTTCCTGAAAACAAGCAAACAAAAAAAAAAATCAGGAAAATTTTTCCTTCTACTTATAATTCTGAAACACTCATGTACAAACTTCTCTCTGGTGCCAAGGGTGATCTGCTTAAACACTGATTGATGTACCTATTTCTTGTCTTCCCTTCCTTCTCAGAATTTTGCTGTATCTTCTGTAACTTCCTTTAAAATCAGGTTACTGATGGAAATACCAATAATCTCAAAATCTGTCTATCTGCCTGAATGACTTCCATCCATTACTGTCTCCCTTATTTTTATTCTTCAAACAGTGAGCAGACTTCTATTTGTTTGTTGTTGGTTTTTTAGCAATGGTGTTTTTTTCTATGCCAGAATCCTCTTTTAAGTGAAAAAAAGAGAGCTATTTCAACATTCTATAACATCCAGAGTAACAAACAATTCTTAATTGTGTAGTGCGTGTCTTCAGAATGAATAATTCCTGGCAATTGCTAAGAACTTTTCATAACATGAACATATGCACAAGTGAGGTCTTCCTCATTATCAAAAGCATTTTTAAGGACACAACATACTGTCTATGATTTATAATGGGCACATGCTCTGTTAAACAGAAAAATAAGTAGATTTCAAAATGAAGAAGGGAATAGACTATAGTGAGGAAAGCTGGAATAGCCAAAACTTGTGGGTTATGTTTCAGATTATGATTTGCTGTGTGTCTTTTGGGAAACTGCTTACTTTCTCTGTTTATAGGTGTAAACCAGAAATTTTTCCTGAAGTAGCTGTATATATATATATAAAAAGTTTAAGCTTTTTTTGCGATCAGCTGGACAGACACAAGTGGTACTCTGCAGACGTAAAATTATCTAATCTCAGATTTGCAGAGAAAGTATTTCTCAGGGCTGTTTCAGGTTTTTGAAGATCTTTGTATTAAAAGGCAAGGAACATTATGGAACTGGATTTTCTGAGTTTTCAGCAGTGAATTTGCTTATAGCTGTTTTCTTTGTGAGGTTGACAGATACTCTGTTCTTGTTTATTCCTCAGAGTTCTTCCTGTCAGATTTCCAGCTTGGTGTTAGGCAAGATAAGCTAAAAGCAATTACTTTGCAAATCAAATGTCTTTCATGATAATTTCATCCCTCTTTCATATACCAGTCACTAGCATGTGGAAGGTCAGTAGCACCCTGACTGTGCTGAATTTGAGTTACGCATCAGACAGTAGTTTCTAGCACTTCTGATACAAGGCTGGCTGCAAGTCATTTCCCAGGGCTTAACTTGTTAATGGCCTTAGTGAGTAGCATATGTCATTAAAATTTCTATGAAATTATGTGAAAGAGCCAAACAGGGCTCTACATTCTTTGTTCTGTCTATCTTTTAAGTTTTTCTAAGGTTCCAGTCATCGTGCTATCTAATCTGTCAGTCAGGAAGCAAAACAAGTAATAACAAGCAGAACTTTTAGTCTTGCTGTCCCAATTCTGCTTGATTCTTTTTATGTTACAATGCCCATCTGTTAGGGAAAGATGCTCAGGCTGGTTTCAAGAGGCTTACTGGACTGTCTTTCCACTACAGGCAAGCTAATGTACCAACACAGCTGCTTTTACCGGTGGGTGAATTAAGTAGGTTTTCAGGAATATAATGTGCAAAAATCTGCACTCAAGCTGCCTGCTACAGAAATCTTTGGAGTTGGGCCCACCTATACCATAATGTTTGTCACCATACATGGTGATAAATCAAAGAAATTGCAGTGGATTTCCCTAGGATTTTTCCTAGGATTTTATTGATTTTTTTTTTTACTCATCAGATCTCCCCAAATTATTGCTCTTCTAGAGAAACACCAGCCCAGCCCCAGTCAGGGCAAGCTGGCTGCTTCATGCTTCCTGGGCAAGATCACGTAAGAGAAGACATGGAGATCTCTACCGAGTGACAAAGTTAAGAGTAAAGAACAGCTGAGAGAGGCAGACCTCCAGGAACTGTAGCACTGGAAGCAGAATTATTCATGTGATAGTTCTGTCTGAGGCACAGCTCAGTTATCAAATTTGGTTGAGTATTTGATCTATTTGTGCTGATGTGTTTTATGGACCTACCTTTTATGGAGGATTTCATCCGAAGACTCAATGACTTTTGTCAATGCCCACAATGCTCCCAATATTGATGGAAGCATTGTACCTACATGTATCTGTGTTAAAATCCCAATTAAAAATGCAGCCCCACCTTTTAACAACACAATTGAATGAATATCAATAACTTGCACAAATGCCTATATAAAATTTACCACAGTTTTGGCAGCTCATTAGTAAAATGGATATAAAGATACATTTTATATTTGTCTGGCTTATTTTTGGATGTACCAAGCTTAACAATGTGATTTTCATTGGAGGTTATGGAGTTACTGTCATAGAAACAAAAAACAGTTGAAAATCCTGATACAGTACTAAATTTTCTCCTCTCTCTCTTCCTCTAGATTTTTATAGTGTGGGATATAGAAACCCTTGCAATGCTGCAGGTCTTCCATGATAATCAAGGGAGTCCTGAAGAGCTGGAGACCTTTGCCATGGTATTTGACAATGATCATGGCAAACTTATCACCGGTATGTTGCTGCAGTTGATGTGTGAGAGCATCCCACTTCTCCTCGAATGCAATTTCCTTTATGATTGCATACAACTGAAGTTGAGTATGGGAATAAGGTATATGACATGTACAGAATACTGGGAGGTAAGGGTATTTGCACATTAAGACCATTTTAAAGTGGGTTTTGTTATATATGGTGGTTGTTATATACGCAGCATGGGAACTAACAGTAGGAATCAGAGGAAATGAGAAAGGCTTCTCTGAAGGCAAGGTGAGCATTCCTTAGAAAAATTAAACTATGGATATCGTTCTGTAGTCTCGACATTTTTGAAAGCTACTAAGCTGCTGATCTTCCCCTAACTATTCCTCTAGCACCCTCCTCCCATTTGGAGATTGAAGCAGCAAAGTATAGTCTCAGTGGAGCCCTCACAGTTGTATTCAAACTCCTTATTTAACTCAGTAGCTATAGAGAGCCCCTCAGAATGTGGTGTCAACAGATGCACTGTCCGATTGATCAGGAATGAAATATTGTGGAAACTCACCCAAGAATTCTGGGCTTTGTTTCCTGACTGTAACAGGGAGTCTGGAACCTCTGAGGGACCAGAGCTTCGCAGGTGTCACTAAGAATATTAGCCTTCTGTATCTAAGGCAGAGACTCTGGAAACTTTTATATCAGGAGAAACTTTTTCACTGTGATAAAGATATACATTGGACTAGAGTCCTCAAATTGTTTTATGTATTTAGACATTTGGTAAGCACTGCAAAACTTTAGAAACTTCAGCTTCTAAATTGTATTTCAAAAATGCCCAGAATATTTATCAGTCTAGTTTTTAGAGATTTTTAATCACTAAAGGATACAGATATGATTTTGAGTTCAGATTTAAGGTAGTAAGATTTTCAAGGCTTAGTAATATAGGGATTTTACCTGGATAAATCCCTGACAAAATGAAGTAACTTTGCCCTTATAAACAATGATTGGAGCAGTGCCTACATAACCTGTAAAAAATCTGGTCCTGGATAGAGTCTGCTAATGATTCCATGAAAAGGCTAAGTTTAGGTCTGTTTGCCCCTGAAGAGGGCAAGAGAGTGAGGCTATACGTGGGCAAATTTATTCTCATTGCTATGTACCTGACTTTACAAGAGATTTTCAGTTATTAGCTCACTAACATCCATAAATCACAGCTCACCTTCATGCTCCATTTGAATATTGCCACAGCTTTCCTCCTGTGCCTTTTTCCAAGCTGCTGGCCTCTGTGCCTGGACTTACGCCAAATTGTAGGCAATTCTGTTCTTTGCTGCATACTCACTCCTGGTTGCTGGCCCTCTGCTGGTAGAACCATAGTAATACTGGAATGGAAATAAGAGGCTGCAGGTGTAGTCAGGCTTATGAGTCTTTCCCATCTGCCTCTCTGTCTTTGCAATCCTTCTGATCCGAGAACACTGGCAGGTGTTTGGAAAACAACATTCAGACCTGCAGTAAAGGAAGGTACTGGAACAACATCATCGTTGCCTGCAGATGGAATTGCTTTGTCTCTGAGGCGGATACCAGAATTTATTTTAGTGATATATCTGCCAATTAGAGTTTTATTTATTTGGGTTCATTCCATTCCATGCCAATCCACTTTGGGACTAGGAGATTTATGGCTTCTAATGATTTGGAATCAGGGTATCAATCCCATCAAAAGTGGGAAGGTGGTTATTTAAGGCAGGAAAATACTTTGCCATCATTTAGCTGTTTGTGGGGAGCATGTGTGAATGTTTTCTGGCTTAGAGATTAGATATTCTCAAGAAACAGACAAGACAAGATTCCTTATCCTCTTCTTCTGAATAAACCCTGTGGTTTACAAATCTTTTTATATCCAGAGAAAGTAACTGGTACTATACATAAAATGTATATATTCTCACTCCTCTCATCCTGTGCAGGTTCAGTTGTCATTGATATTTATCCCCTAACTCATATGATACAAGATACAAGAGAGGTGCCACAGACGCATGAGAAAAGCATCAATGTTGTGGTTTACAACAGAGCTTTTCACCAAGTCCTCACTATCTGCTCTGAGTCAATACTGAAGGTGAGTTTAAGTTGTCACCATTTAAACCGAAAAAGAAAAGTCACAGCTTGTTTTATTACTAATAAGTTACTGGGCAATTAGATTAGTGATTAGTGTTTATTATTCAAAGTGTTCATTTTGAGGCTGATTTTGTGCTCAAATTCTCCAGGGAAGTGGTGGCCATGATGAATAAACTATCTGGGTTCAGCAGCATTACTTTTGTCAGAAAACTACTTCTCTGACATAATCGTGCTGCAAGCACCAGGTACATTAAGCAAAGCTTTGGAGGTACTGGATTTAGTTGTAATTTTATTTCCTTTAGCTGTATTTTGGTACACTTCCCCTATTCCTGCAATGTATTCTTGCAAGCATAGCAATAATAGTGAAAGTCAATTTGCTGTTTAGTAGCTACAAAGGAAAATTTTAACTACCCTTATGTCAAACTGTGCATTCAATCAATAATTTGTGCAAGCACAATTACATTTTATTCTTCAATTCAGAAGGCACAGATAAGCATCTCTTTAAAGTTTAGGAAGTGCTTGAGTCCCAGTCAGCTTAGTAGAATATAAATGTGTACTTTAGACATTCTATGGATTGGTATAAACCATAAAGAAAGTCACTTAGTAAAAACAGGACTGTGTAAAAGATGTTGCTCTCAGTTAAAAAGATTTCTTCACTAAAATTGATAAGTTTTGTTGCCACATGCAATATGCCTAAACTATAAAACCTGACTTTTTATTCTCCTATTTTGCTTCTTATTCTTTTGTCTGATCTGTTTCTATTTGGCTAAAAGTTCTGGAGCCAAATTGCTGACCTTCTATAGATATTATTTGCATTCAAAGAATTTCCTAGAACATGTTGTCCTGATCTTTAAGGATTTCAAGTCATAGAGTGAGGAAGAAGTGTTGAATATAATAGCCAGTTAACAAGAAAAAGAAAGTGAGGAGAGTACTTTTATCACTTTTAATCACAGCTCTGTTTGTGTTGAAATGTTAATGAAAGGATTAATCTGCCTATTAACTTTATCATTTGCTAAAAACTAAAAAATAGTTGCCAAGCAAGTGTCAGAAAAACCACAAATTAGTAAAATGAATCCTTACTTGTGTAATTAAGTGTGACAATGACCATGAGAGGTACCCAGGACCTGCGGTTTTCATTAACAGTTGATAGGGTTAGGTGGCAAGATTTGTAGGGTGAGGTAGCATCTCTTCTTGGGCCAGCTGGTGATGCATGCCATTCCCGGGGAAAAAGGCAAAGGCTTGTTCATTTTACACACTCAGTAAAGATGTTCTTTCTCACTGTAAAGCCTGCCCTCCTTAGACCACCATGGCCACACCATTACAATTACAAGATAGTTTTTGGTACTTGGTGCTGCAAAAAATCAGATTCATATGCATATGACACCAGTGCATATGACAGGAGTGGCTACCTCATAAATACAGTTGAATCTGAGCTATTCCATTACAGCGACCAAACTTTGTACTGGTACTTCATTATAAGGCATTGCCTAAATTCCCATGAGAATTACATAATGTTCAGATATAGTTGTTCCTACATATTTGGACCAAATGTTTATGAAAAGCCACATTTTGATACAGAAAGCATAGCATTTTCAGCACAGAAAGTAAGATCAAACTATTCTTTCTAGTTAGATTTCTTTGCTTTTGCCCTGTAAACACCCATTTAACAACAATCTTTCTGACTTAAGGGTCTTACTCATAGCCTTCTAAATAGATCCTCCCTTGCCAGAATGACTTCTCTGGGGAGAGGGGCATTCTCAGTGAAATCACACTCACATTTCAGTGAAAGAACATGGTAGTGTGCTATTGCAACAGAGAATCTGTTTCACAGGAGGCAAAAATTTGCTCTTGAAAATATTTGTCTTTTTCCAATTACAGTAGAACACATCATGTGATGAGTTTTAGAGGGTTTAATAGAAATCATTACCATCTTATTTTTTCAGGTCTGGGACCTAGAAACAGGATATCAAATATACCAGATTGAAGATGCTCATGGGCTGAACACTGAGGTGACCTGTGCAGCCATTGAAATAAATGGTTTTTATCTTGCTACTGGGGCATGTGATGGTAAGGGTTTCAGTAATTAACACATTTTTCTTACCTTTCTTTAAAATGACATTACATGAGCGGGCAGAACTCTGCCTTGATCATCACAGTGATGGAAAAATGAATTTTGGCTTTCTTCCAAGGTAGGAAGAAATGTGCACATAAAGAAATGCACAGCTGTTGGCCTGGGGAAAAAGGCAGTAAGGGGGAGGGTTGTCTTCATTAGGTTTTATTTGGTACGTGATTCATAGAAAGGTGATTTTTGGCTGCTTGGTCTCTGGTAGTTTTGTAGCTTATTGCTCTGTGGAAGACTGTCTTCAAAGCTCTTGGTCTGGAAAGATGTTTCCTCATAGGACTGAGGATCTAGATCTGTATACCACATTGTAACTAAACCACTGCAGATGGAGAATGATGGTTGCTCAATTGTATAGTATCTAAGCTCAATTTTATAGTGTCTGCAGGCACTGAACACTAGAATATATTTATCTATGTGTTTCCTGATTTTTCCGGGGTGCAGTAGTTTTAGATAACATGACAAGACCTCTCCAATACACAGCTGTTACAATGAATTCTGCAGTAGACTTATATAATTTGGTAATCTGTTAACATGACTCAATAATTCTTCCTGCATTCAAGTTTTCAAGAGTACACATCTGAAGTATTAAAATACATGAAATATATGAAAGCTGCCTCACATAAAAAGGAGATGGCCTTTTCCACACAGCACACAGTTTACACTTGGGAGCAGAGACTGCACCCTTTATGGATCTTAAGAGCATGACAAAAGGTGAATACTATCAAGACTTACAAAAATGAAGTCATATGTAATAACTGCTTCACTTAAGATAATGCTGTAGCTCCTTCTACCCACTAGCTCTGTGGGACAAGTCCAGCAACCAGATTCCTCTGCTCCTCAGTGTAGCTCAGAACCTGAAGTCCTCTGCCTGACAGCACACACTCTGCTTGTTCTCTGATGATGTTAGTCCATAAACAGAAGTAAGATAGAGTTTGGTCTTTTATCCTGGGCTGCAGCGTAAAATAGACATGGAAAAAACATGGAAAAATTAAGAGGTGAGTGGTGAAGATGTTTTCTGTTAAGTTTTGTGTCCCTAAGAAACACACACACTGTTACAGCTTTTGAAATACCAGTGACCTAGCTCTGAACCTTCAACTGGATTTTATTTTTGATTCTCCTTTCCTTGTTTGATTCAGTTCAAGTTTCTGACTTTGAATCACAGGTTATCGCTGACAGTTCATTCCCTTCTGTGTATCTTTTTCATCCATATGTAGGAACAGTGAAAATCTGGGAGTTTGAAAGTGGGCAGGAAGTTAAAGCCTTGCCTTTGGCCCAGCACAGCGAAGATCAGTGCCATCTGCTGAAGATAGTTTATCTGAAGGCTAACAAGAGTCAACATGCACTTCTTGTTTTGGAGCAGAGTGGGAAGATGAAAATCATTCAGGTTTTTCAACTCTACTTTTTTTCCCCCCTAATTTCGTTTGGTAGCTCATAATTTTCAGTGTAAAATAGGACATAAACTTACAGAAACTGTCAAGGAACAATCCACTTTCTGCATCAGTTTAGCTTTCCACCTCCCTAAGTGTTAATATGTTCATTAGTCCACTGCTGATTTTCAGCATTCTGATAATTTCTTTCCTTGCATTTGCTTTCCTATTTGTGATTGAGATTCCAGTAGTTATAGATCCTTTAAGGTAAAAGCTTTAAAACATTGCTCTTGTTATTATAAACAGTGTTTATCCTGTTTAAAGAGTTTCTAGTTCACCAGCAGCTGAGACTGGTTACAACTGTTCCTGCAAATCCTGTTTATGTATAAATTAAACAGGAAGAATTTGGAGTTCACAGTAATTGGGGCTTCATTTCTCAGACAAATCAAGTTTCTGTAAAATTTTCTTCCTCAAATTGGAATGGTTTTCTTGGAACAAATTTCTCCTTCCAGAAATTTAAATCCAGTATATGCAAGGGAACGAAATATGTGGGGAGAAGTAATAAGTTTTACTGGACAGATGATGTATTTAGTGGAAAAAAACCATGGAAGTCCTCATCTTGGTAAATAATTTATTACTTTTGACCCTCAAGCTAATAAAAAGCTGTTTTATACAGGGTTTGCTTTTGATATTTAGATTTTTCTGAAATACTGTATCATACCAATTGCCTCCCGGTGTTATTACCGAAATTGTTAAATCATTCATGAAATGTAAATATATCCCTTGACAAACAGGTTGGTGAGGAGTTGAATCTCCTGTAAGTCTTTATGAATCTAAGTACATTAATATTGTTTCACATAATTGCAGAAATACTTTTTTATACAAATGTTTCAGTGATAATAAGAAATACAGGTTGTTATTAGCTTTTAAAGAGGCTCTGAATATAGTAGTTAGCAAGGTAAACTTGAGTAGCACCCCAAAGCTGGTTCAACCTTTGCAAGGATCTACTATAGATCTCCCAATTTTTAGTCCTTCCCCCAAGGTATTTCTCATTTGATACACACAATATCATAAGATTTACTAAGAACTTTATCATTGCTTCATTCTGGAGTTCAAGACATCTCTGAAAACAGTAGAAAACCTAAGAAGCTGATTTCAGTAGCACTTCCCAAAATTGACAGAAATATCAAAGTTAAAGCAGAAACTAGATACTGAAGTGAATTGTTATAGTTGGAAAAACTATCAAGGTAACTCCCAGTAGCCTCTAGGCAGAATGGAGAAGAATCAATGTCTCTGGGCATGACTGAACCATGGCTTGTTCTTCTCACACAATTGGAGCAACCACGAGTTTTGCTGGTATGATAGATATGAACTGGAGACTAGCAATTGTAATAAAATAAGCAGCTTACTGTAAGGGGGTAGTTAAGCTGAATAGAATTGAAAGCTCTGAACTCCACAGCTCAACAGTTTCTAATATAACAGCGGGTAATTTATAGTGGTCTGGAATATCTCTGGCTGGTGCTTCAGTTTGCAGTATAGGCATAAGCTAAGTGATACCTGTAATAGTTTTTGTAGTTTGGCAGAGACAACAAGCTTTTGGTACACACTTGCTGATCATTTTTTTATTAATAGAGAAAGCCTTTCCTTCTTCTTTCATTAAGTCAGTTATTTTAATAGGGTAACTCAGTTCGAACATATCTATATGTCACATGGGAGCTTCCTGAAGCAGTATCATTTCCACGAAGGAATCCAGTCGTGTCTCTGTCATTGAAGCCTGATTCCTTACAAACACATGATTTTTTTCCGGAAATTCAGCTGCTGTCTGACACCAGTTCTCTGAGGAATGATACAGAGGTGAGAAACACTTCTAAGTCCCGCATCATTTACAGAAGATTAGAAAGTAAAACGTTCACTGTGCCCTCAAGGATTTAATGTTTTAGCAACAGGAGAAGAACCAAATAAGTATTCCAAACTTTTCAGTACATTGAGGGTCTAAAATAAATTATGTAAGAATGTGATTGTTATCTGACTAATAATCCATTGCATGATTCTCACCATGGTTAAGCCCCGCTCTGAACATACACTTCACATTTGTGTACAAAATTATAAGTTGAGGTTCTTGTGTGAAGTCGTCTAGAAATGAAATGCTGTTCATTACTATTGTTAGGCTGACCTTTGGTAATAGTGGTACATAAAGATCAAGCTGGGTGTTAAAGTGATTACATTTGCTCTTTGCTTTGGTAAAATATGATGTCAAAATTATGTTTCAGTTGTTGACCAATTTACCTTGAACAGTCTCTGAGGCTTAAGTTTATTTTTATATTATTTCACTAACTCTAACGGATCTGGGTGATGTTTATGGAAAGGTCATTGTATCTCTGTTCAGCGACTTATTCCTTTAACCTGACTAAAGTACCTCCATAGATACCTACTTCTGATTAACCTACAGTTCTTACAGCTGTTTTTACATGCTCTAATTGCAACTGTGCTGTAGGTAGCAGGTGGGGTTGGCAAATGGAGGCCAGTGTCCTCTGCAGCAGGGTGTCTCCCAGTACTATCACTCTCTGCTGCTTTTTTGTGCTTCTGTGTAGCTCAGATACAATAATATTAGAATAGCATTGAATATGCAGTTGTCAGTTAGGCAAACACACTGTCAATTTAGGCATCTTGTTAAATTAACACTTAAAATATTTCACTCTCTTGTGTCCACATTGCTCCTACTCAAAATTTTTTTTTTATCGTTCTTTGTAGAATTTTGTACCTTCTGTAGAAATTACATGTTTTGATGTTTTAAAAGTAGAAGGATGCAGTTTGATAGCTATGGGAAGTGCAAACGGTATAATAATTTTGTGGGATTTTGAATCTGCCTCTGCAAGATGCCTGTAAGTATTGCTTTCAAGGAGGCATTTTGACCTTGAGTATTTCATACAAACTTTTCAGTTTCAAAGATACCCAATTGTAAAGGGTGATGGACAAGCAGGAGTCAAAGTAACAATTTATGTGGGCCTCCCTCCCACTTCAAATTACTTTGCTAGCTAGTCCTGACATTGCAGATGGAAGAAGTGATCAAGAGAGAGAGTGATTTGGGGATGGGATGATGTAATTAACAATAGTGTTTTAACATAACTCAGCATTGCCACTGAAGGAAACTCTTACTATATAAGTCACTCAGTTATTTACTAGGCACTGCTATTGAGTTGTAGAAACAACCTTATTTGGGAATTTTTGTGTCTGGGAGGACTTCTGGGAATAATGCTACTTCAGATGTTAATGGTGGATGTTCTACATTATCAGTATCACTGTCTATACCTAGAAGACTAGAAGTCTAGAGAAATCTGAAATGATTTTGGAGGTTTGAGAGTAAAAAACTTTCACAGAAAGTGACAAAAAGTAAACACGGGATGGTTCCAAATATTCTCATGCGGATTAAGCTGCGACATCAGGAAAATGAACAATGACAACATGTCTGATTAGACTGACTGGAGCAGCATGGCAGTGTTTCTGTGTTGGTGATGGAATACATCTTCTAAGACCATACAGAGTCAGTGTTTTACTATCCTACCCAATAGTTTCACAGCATCCTTCATGTGTAAAATTAGCATGTTGATGAGAAAGTGAGCTGAGTTTTTCTGTACCACAGGAAATAATCAAAATTTAACTGTGGTTCTGGCTCTGTCTTTTCCTTTGCTGTTGCCTCCCTATTTATGAGGGAGCCAATTCATGAGGATACATGGAAGACAGGAAAGCCAATGCTTTGTAAAGTAGAGTATTTTATCCAGAATTCACATAACTGTCTTGAACGCCAGGAACAAGGTACTTTTCTAACATTAGCTTAGCTAGTTAGCTTCAACAGAAGTTACTTTACTTTTCTCTTAAATACTAATTCTCAAGAAAATACTTGGTTTAATGAAATGTTCAAGATTCCGTTAGGTTCCTGTTTTTCCTGGCACAGGCACATTCTGTACCTACTCTTCCCTAACACTAATCCATCATAACTGATTAACTGATTCTGAAAACTGTGTTTAAAACTTTTAGGTCACGTGCCTTCTGGGAAATTAAATGTTTAATTTTCTAGATTAAAAATAAAGTCTATAACTTTTTCTGGGAACAATACACAACCTATCTGACATATCCTGTACAAACATTTTTATTTTCAGGTCTAGAATTAATGAATACAGCCAAGCTTCAGTTCTTCAAGCATCTGGAGTCAATGCCATATTATTCCTTGTACACAGTGCTTTTGCTTCCAGGTAACTGTGCGCATTTTATCTTCCCCCAGGACAGGCGCAGTCATCTGCAATTTTGTTGTAGTTAACTGATGTAATGTTTGCCCAAGGTGACTGATTTAAATTGAGATTTTCTTTGCATTTAATCAATTTGAGTTCAAAGAGTTAATTAGCTTTCCCATCCTTAAACTTGTGTGATGCTTATCAATCCATATTATATGTTCTCTTCTTACCACTCCACTAATCTACCCTTTTGTTCTCTAAATGACCTCATAAGTCTCAATTCTGTTGAAGAAATCAATAGAAGTTAGCTTTTGTTAGGTATTAGTTTTCCTGCGTACTGTACCTTCTTTGATTTTTATCTCTGTGAGATAACTCTGTGTGGCAGCAGGCTTTTTTCTTTATTTTAAACCTGATACAATCCTTACAATATCAGATACTCTCAGCAGACAAAGAGAGAGGCAAGCTCATTGAAGTGGGCAATCTCAAGTTTCATCTTAAAGCAAAACAGAAGCTAGCATAGGTTGGTACCGTTGGATGAAGAACAAAATTTTAGCCAAATGTGCTCATTTTGAGAGAAAGGCATTGCACATGTACGTAACTTCAGAAGTGCTTGTCTTCCAAAGGATATGCAAAGGCAATGGTAGCCAAAAGGACTCGGTATGGTTTAAATACTCATGAGGCTTTATGGTCTTAAGCAATTTAGGCAGATTTTTTGCTCTGCTGAATCATAGGGATGGTTTATGGTCTTATGTTGCTTTCAAACCTTCAAGTACCTTATGCATTTACTACACCCCTAAATGTACCAGTGCCACTTAATTGAACATAAATGTGCTTTTTGACATTGTATCTTAATCATTAATTTAATAAATACTAGCTAAATTAAAATGTGGTTATTACAATTCACAAATATAATTTTTTATAAATGAAGAAAAGTTCTGATTATGCTTATGCTGGAGGATCCTCCGATATCTTTGAATCATACAGGCTTAGAATGTTTTGTACCTCCTGGGAAGGTGAGTGGATGAATTTGATTGTGATCATATACACTTACACAACATTCAAGAAAGGTAGCAAGTTTGTAAAATAGAACACTGAACAATTACAGCCATGGCCACCTGTCCAAATTTAAGTAGGCTACCTCAGCTGCATACTTTCTATCTGTGTTTTACGTGATCCCAGTTATTCAGGTACTCTTGTCAAGAACAGAGCAGCTGTGACACTGGTCTAAGTTAGGTTGCCAGAACCTCTCCTGAGCACAGTCAGAACTTTCCGTGACTCAGAAACACAAACACTGAAGACCACCTCCAATTTTTTTTTACTGAGTTTCTTCCACAGAATCCCATTTTTCATCATTATCTTTACAGATTGAAAATAAATTTATATAATGAATTGAAAACTACGTGCAGAGCAAAGTGCTGTGTAAAATGAAAGGGAACAAAGCCATTGGCATACACTGAATTTTTCCCCTTCACTTCTTGAGGATAAACGCCAATGTTAATTTTTATTTACTCTGGATTTAATTTGCTAAAAACTCCTGACGGGAGAGGTTGGCTGTGTAATTTGCAAAATTGCCTTGTTACTTGGATAAATTTCTAAAACAACAACAACAACCCTTTGTCTAATTGATTCAAGCACTATTTTATTATGCTTTATTACACTGGATGATGTTGATTTTCAGGTAGCAGACAGTATTTTCAAGAATATCAGTGATCTCCAATAATTTCTTTCACACAGGAAAATCAATTCCCTGCCCTCTACTACTGCTGCTGTAAGGCGTGGTATCAGTGCCATTCCAGAGCACAAGAGCAGTTCTTTGACCCTACATAGGGTAGGTATAGTGGCTTCATGGATTTGGTAGCATTCAAAACAAATTTCTGTTTTCATTTTGGTTTTGGTTTTAAAATCTTGTAGCTTACTAAAATTCCTCCACAAAGCCAGGCACAAAACTAAATATCAAGAATTACAATGAAATAAACTTTGTTCACCTAATCTGAATGAGTTGGAATAAGAATACATTCTGCCAGGCAGCTAGGTCTGTGATACGTGGAATAGCTGGCTATCAAAGTGTTTGTCAGATGCTTATCACTACCAATTCTGACTTTCAAACAGGGGTATAGAAGAACTCAAAAGGGAAGATATAATAGACAAATCAATAAGTACTTGAATAAAAGTGGAATCACATCTACATTGCAGCCACCCTTTCTTGGATGCATTGCTTTCAAATGACAGTATGAAAACTTTTTTAAATTTACCGTCAAGATGCCAGTGTCTCAGTCTGTGTATTTTTGCTAAGGATAGCATTACAATTTTTGTGACACTTTATGCCAGAAGAACATGCCATATCTACAGAGCAACAAATAGCAAGTAGGCAAAAAGAGGAAAACTGGGCTACTTCTCACATTCTTTTCAGAATACTGTTTCAGCAAAGCATGGTGCTTTCATAGATTCCCAAGTAGATACAGGCCTAACTCGCATCCACAAAATAACATATGCAATAGTTTGTGCTATGCAGTCATTAGAATAACAAAATGGACAGTCATTTGCAGCTCTTTAAAAGATCCCCAAAAGCCCAACACATCAAGCCTTACAGCTCAATAGGTAGGATGAGATTGAAGTGGCTTTTCCTTTTCTGAGATATCTGAAACACTCATGGCTACATATTTTTTCCTGCCTTATTTGATCTGGCCATTTTTGAGGCCAGTATGCTGATTACTGTCAGTGTTGAGAATCTGCAGAATGCCTATATAGTAAGGCACAAATGAAGGACTGTGACAATTTTCATACTGAAGATGCAGATGTGAGTAAATGTTACTGCTTTTATGAACTTTGTTCATCTTTTCTCAAGGCAGTAACAAGACTATATGCATGTTCTGAACTGAACTCTCTAAGTAAGAGATCTAGGTTACATTCACATGATTGTAAGTGATCAGCTTTGCTTATCCCAAGCAATTAGTGCTATTCAGCCAAATTTACCTTCCTCCAACTCCTAAATTCCAATTCATTCAATTAAATTCATCTGTGATTTGTTCATCTGTAATTTTGATTCTCCTCAGATGAAATATTTCTCTCAGTCACAGATTGAATGAAAATTGGAGAAATATTTGAATCCTTCAATAAAAAAAAAAAATTTCTTAAAATAATTTCAAGTAGAGAACTATTCTGTAGTTACACCCAAGTTCCATTTTCTAATTCTGTTACATCTTATTCCTTGCTTTTAGGAAAATTTAAGAAGTTATGAAAATAACACTGAAATAAAAACAGGTATGGAAAGATGTTTCTTATTCTCTTTGTTGTTGATCCATAAGTTCTGCCCAGATTGCCATAGAAACTGAATTTGTCAGTTTGTCTGGAAAACTGTGTTTAGAATACTTGTGATGCCAGTGATATGTGGATGACACGCTTCAATGTCTTTTGCTCACCCCTGATTTACAGTTATTTCCCAAAAGCCAGGTTGGGATGCAGGATATGCAAGGGCTTAATGACTCATTCTTCTAAGTAGACTTGATGCTGAAAACCTTGCAGAACTTGGGAATGTCAACTATACACACTTCTCTTCCACATAAACATTCAAGCAATAAATGATTGAAATGCTATAGCAACAGCCATCTTGGGTCAAGTGTGAGTGAATGGCCTCACAGAGAAAATCTTCAAAAGCAGATGAAATTTTAGAAGGAAAAATCTTCCCTATAGTACGTATCCTTAAAACAACAGAAACAAGAGAGAGCCAAATGCTTAAGAATTAAAGCTTTGCAAATGGAGTTGATAAATTGGCAAGAAGCAAATCCTCTAGAATCTTCTGAATCCTTTAGACATCCTCTGCTGGAAAACAGACTTTCCCAATGACAAGAAATTTGATCATCTGCAATGTGGATTGAAGCTGAATTTATTTTGCAAAGAAAACATGCCCTGAAACTAGATTATTCCGAAGCCTTTTAGCTGCTCGATGAAATAAACATTCATATTAGGTCCTGCATCCACTGAATGTCCATTTCACTGAGGACCTTCATGGGACCCCTCAGCATCTCCAACTCTGTGACCGACACCTTGCATTTAGCTAAGGTTTTGAACTTAATAAGTATAGAAATCTGTGATTCCAGAAATGTTAAGTGTAATTTACTTAATAAACTTCATTTCATTGCTGAATTGATAGAAATCTCCAGAAGCCTAATGTAGAGGCTGCAAAACTGCCTGTCGGCTGTCCTCAGACCACTGTCTTGCACTCCTCCTCCACATTCACTGGAGATTGCAGTTGCTGTGAAATATGTTGCTGTGCTCTGAATAAGGTTCACCTACATCATGGACCAATAGGTCTGGCTGGTTTAGATAAGAACATGAAGACTGTTCTAATTACTTTTGAGTTGTCTTTTATCCATATCTGTAATGTGTTCAGATTAATGCCATCCTGAGGATGGAGTATATTTTTAAATTTGCATTTTTCTAGTGTTATGTAATTTCTGTTGATTCAAAAGCAGTACTAAAATTGTTAAGTAAATGTATGATCATTTGTGTTCCAAAGCAGAAGACACAACTAGGTCTAAGAATATCCAACGCTTGAAGATGAATGTACAGTTATCCAAAGCTGTATCACCAATACTGGCTTCTGCTCATGAAAATGGTTGCATCTGCCTATGGAATATTCAGGTAGCTATCTCAGTGTCTTTGGGATGGGACTGGACCATTGAGAAGGTAATTCTACTAATCTTTGGAGACATACTTTTTAACTAGCAATTGCAACAGCAGATGTTTTATTGTATTTTTTTGGTTAATAGTTTCTTCCATGGACCCAAATGAGTTCTGTTTTATTAACTGTATCAGAGAGATTCCCCTTATTAGCAAGACTTTCTCCCTCACTTCCTCTCAAGCCCGAAGAGATGGTAAGGGAGAAAGCCTACTAATGCTTTCTTGAAAAATGTAGCAGGTTGGCAAAGGAGACATCATGGGTCCATTTGCAGCAAGAAATGATGTTTCAGTAGCAAATGAGATGTGTATTGATATTTCACAGTAAATGAGAGGTAAGTGGTAAAGCACAGGTAGGTACAGATAGACTGCAAGTTGCCTGAAGAGTGAAATATCCTGTTCTTTTGATGTAGAAGAGGTGGCAATCAGAAGAATACATCCCAGCTATCTTGGACATGCAGTAGATTAGGAAAGTACCTTTTTATCTGCTTTCTGAATAGATATGAGCTGAGTAATGCCAAATAGATCAAATCAATGGCACTCAACTTCTGATACATGTATATTCTTTTTTTGTCATTTAGATATTATAGAGAAATATGTGTGTGTTTGTTTATTTTAGGGAAACTTAGTGAAAGAAATTTTGCCATTTTCAAAACATCCTCCAGTTCCCCTGACAGCTCTGTGTACAGACATCTCCACTAAAATGCTTTTGGCAGGCAATAAGGGTAAGTAAACATGTTAGTCATTCTGTTCAGGACAGTTTGTAGGACCACAAAATATCATGTTGTAAATGTGCCAGAAATGTGGAAATGAAGGTCCAAATGCTGCCAGACTTTGTCCATCAAAGCTATAATTAAATAATTGAGAAAGGTAATTTCTAGTATGGAAGGATGGGAGCTTAAATCTTAGCATTACATTAATAGCATTATCAGTAGAATTGTTCTCATAAGACACATTACAGTTTTCTTTATTCACAAGCCCTGCATATACTTTTATCTGAATTACTGTATTAATACCAGGAAAGGAAAAAATTTCAAATCCACAGGAATAAAACTAAATTAGAAAAATGCAGCTGTGGCTGTACCAAGAGCCACGATTCAGACACCGATACGGAGTGCACATTTGTGGCTTCAGCAGTACACTGCTATACAAGGAAAGAAAGCACTTGGAGTCTGTGTTAGCAGCTCATTATTAGACTTCTAATTTCACATCAAATCTGGTTTTCATTTGGCAGAAGGTCCAAGAGTTTATATGCAGTCTGATTCTCCTCCAAACCTTTAGAATCACCCTGGCAATTTTCCTCTTCTGCATCTGTCATAAGAGATTTTAGTGCTTAATGTGTCACTTTTCTTCTAAAATACCTATTAGAGTTGTTCCTGCCAGCTTCCTGCTCTTACACTGTCAGAAGCTGTATGGAGCAAAGGTGGGTTTTTTTCCCATTTGTTTCAAAACTGAGCAGTAGCTCAATGTTAATGCTGAAAATGAAGAGGAGTTTCCACTCCCCATTGATTCAAATCAGTAAATGAGTTCAGGAAGGCAGCACACATTGACCAGGATTTTAATTAGTTGTGGGAAAGTATCCACCCTGTTACTGATTCATCTGATACTCTCCCTTTGTCCTTCTGTGTTTGTGCTGCTGTGTAGATGTTTTTCACGCTTTCCACACCCTTCTCTTTTCCTCTGCAGTGCTACTACCAATTTCTTGTTCCCATTACAGATTTTTCCTTCTTAGGAAAAGGTCAACTTCTCTGTCAGCCTTCTTGCTTGCTTGCAAATGTACATACCTAGAAACCAGATGTCACGGATTGTTGGAATTGCACAAAAGAATCTTCTGTCTAAGAGTAGAAACAACATAACTGGGAAAGAAAGAGCCTGGGCAGGAAACTGAGAAGTTGTGGGCCATAAGGAAAATGAATCTTTAATTCTAGCTTCACATGAGTGCATTAAAAGGTTGTAAAACATTTAACTTTCATTATATATGCAATTAATCAAACTTTGTCCATTTTACCAGGATTGAAGAACAGTTTAATCCTCAGGAAGCTCTCATACCTGGTTTCTGCAATAGATAACTGTCTTGATGAGATGACTTATTTTTTACTCATGTCATTTAAAGAAAAAACTTTCCATTTCAAACCTATCCAGTTAATGACATATTGTTCACAAAGATTGTACATTTTTTTTTTGCATATTAATGAGTGGTTCATTATTTTCTACTCTGTCCCTGACAATGAGATAGTGACATTCACTGTAAAATAACTTTCCCTGACCTGTAATTTCTGCTTCATTCTGCCTGCCAAGAGCATATGGTAGCAACTAGTGAATGTGTAGCACTAATGAAATTTATTGATGGTCTGCTTTTTCCTTTCTTAAACAGAGGGACATATTATGTGCTGGAACATCACCTCATTCTTAGAAGACCCACAAAATGATGAAAATGTAAGGAGAAATTTGACAGATTTTCTTAACTTGAGCTGGATGCCAAGATAAGATAAGCAGTGAAAAATGGATTCAGACTTCTGTAGGGACTAAAAATGTTTCCTGCACATAAAGGTCATGTCTTTTGCTTAAAATAATAACTTGATGATGTGAGAAACAAGAAAAACATAAGTAAAATGTTGTTAACATTATTCCATTGTGTTTGAAGAGGCTACGTTAAGAATAAATTTATCCAGGTCCCCTGACTGATGTTTCTACCATATGCCATTTGCAGGCTGTTTCATAGAGGGATTATTTATTCACCGCTTTAAATTTTCAGAAAGCATGCTGATAAGTCCACTAAGGTAGCAACTACAGTGGCATACAGAACTGCCTGAAATGTGGTTATGTTGCTTTTTTTCCCTCAGCAAATAAGGGAGGAGCTCTGCTGGAGGGCACATTCAGATGAAGTGGTTGACTTATTTCATGAAGAGGAGAAAAATGTGGTAGTGACAGCATCCATTGATGGTTCAGTCAGGTACAAAAATGACTAATCCTTTTACTGCTGTGACAAATCAGTTGAACTGTCTTCAAAGTTCCTCTTCTTGCTGGACTTGTGTATAGGCTAAAACTTAACAAAATATAATATTGAGTGCTTTTTCTGCTCTGCACTTGAAAGAACTAATTTTTTAATGTAACACTTCCAGTTTTCTCAGGAAGTCAGACCTTTTGCACACTGTCAGTTTCTTTCAGCAAGGTGACCCTGAATGCATGTGTGATGGCCATATCATTTTAGAAATGACCTCCTGTTCCAACCCTATTTAACTTTCAATGCTTGTGAAATTGAAATGGGTCCTAAGTATTGCATCTAACCAATGCTTATGCAATAAAACCATTGCAGTTTGCAGATGCTTTATAGACAACTGTAATTCCTTCTTGGCTAACAAGGACATTTGAAAGGGTTTCTTTTGGGGTTTTGGGGGGGAATCAATGAGGAAATTTTGTGTAGATCTTGCTCTGGTGACAGCACCTTTACTGCAGGAGCAATTCAGGATATTGGTGCCTTTAATCCTTAGTTTCGTAATTATAAAGATGGACTGTTTGTTTTCTGATTTTTACAACATCCTCTGGAGATTTTTTTACTCTCAAGTTACTTACACTATAAACAGTGAACTTCAATCTCATTTTTATTTTTTTTTATGACTAGCATACTGAACTCTGGAACAGTGCTGTGGAACGTGATAATGTAGACAGATATTTTGTCACTTTTGTTCCACTTGTAAAAGTATCCCATTTTCCTTTCTGTCCTTTGGCACTGTTTCTACTGTGTCTGTAGGCTCTGGCATGCCATGAATGGATACTATCTTGGTTACTTTGGACAACCTAGGAAGTTTGAGTTATCAGATACCTGTCGGTTGATTTTGCCTTGTGATGTTCATAATCTTCCTACTATAATTAAAGAGGAAAGCAAGCATATGGAAAAGAAGAAGTCTGAATATCCTCTAATCCTGGACAGGGACAAGTAAGATCTCATATGTTTACATACATGTCTGATTGGGGGAACAGTTCTGAAAATATATTTTAAAAGCACCTTTCACCTGAAGGTCAAACAAAAAATCAGTATTTCTTATGAGTTATTTAGTAAAATCCTTTTAAAAATATTTTTACATGGCATGGATAAATCTCTTAATTGTTTTGACTAGATGACAGTCAGGATTACATGATGTTCAGGATTTGAATTCAGTAATAGCAATGACTAGATAATTGCCTCAAATTTTATTTTAATTAGAGTCTGTATGTTATGTACCCTGTTCAGGTTAGCAGCCTTTCTCCCTTCCAGTTCCACAAGCTGATATACTTCTGAAATCACCCAAAAAATATTGAAAAAACTTAACATGAATAGTCTCAACCCAAACCCAAATCTTTCTGTAAGAATAAACCCAATTTAATCTTTCAGTTTAAAATATGGTCGTCTTAAATTTGCTAGAGTATTATGAATACATTCACATACAACAGATCATGATGTTCTGACACTGGCATAAATGTTGTGTGTTCAATAGCAGTGTTGGACCTCTCTACTAGGTAGAGTTTTTAAATGTTGTGGGTTAGTTACAAGTCAAGCCAGTCTTGGCCCTCTTTCTTAAGTCATGTTTCTAGTCCTGGAAGTCCCTGGTTCATTAATTATTGGGTTGACCAAATGAGCGTAAACACCGAAGCAGGAATCTTCAAAGGCAACATGCACATTGTCTTTAGTAACAAAACAGTCCAAACCTGGGAAAAATTACTTCAGGACTTAAAAATTCATGCATGCTTCAGTTGGAAGGCTTCATACATCATGTGCATTCTTAGTCTGCCTTTTAATCAAAGCACTTTGGGACAATGGGAAATCTCTAAGGTGCTTTACTGTTACCCATTTAGGTCGGTATCCTGCTAACATTTATTATTCCATAGAGTTCTTACTAATGTGAGTAGTCCCACTGATGTCAGAACAGTAACTCATCAACTTAGAGAAGTGCCTGGTTGTCATTGAAGGACTAACCCCTGAAGTCCTTTTGAATAGTCAGCAGCTAGTTTGAAACCTCTGGAATCAAATATACTAAAATTAAACCAGCTAACCTTAAAGAAATTTTCCATAAATTACATGCCTGTGTCAAACTGAGGCTACTTTCTGAAGACTTTTCAAATATTTCAGTAAAGGAGAATGGCTATTGTACATTTAAAAGGTATTAATTAAACAGACTGGAAGCAAATGAGAAGCCTGCTTAACTGTGCAGAGAACTGAAAAAAAAAAAAGGTGGCCACACGCTGTGCAATAAAAAGTTTCAGTCTGATTACTCTATATACTCTGTGTGCTGTCACCTCAAGAGTATCTTGATTCCTTTGGTTTAATTGTACTGAATAGTGTAATGGATAGCTAGCCAAAAGGTCAAAAGGCTGTGTTTCTTATGGATGCTAGGTTTTATCCTTTACAGGATACAGGAGATTCTCTTTGGCCAAGTCGGTTATCTTCATGATGCTACTGCAATTCACTTATTGGATAGCTGTCATACAAGTCACTAGGAGAATATTTTAGAATTTCAATTAACAAATCAAGTTATAAATGCTAATAACAGATATTCTCCAAATGTGTATATATCTGAAAAAGTACAATCCCAGCTGAATAGCATAGGTGCTTACAGTTTAAACAAGCGGCTCAAGTGACCTACTGAAAAATGTCAGACCCATACAGAAGAATAGTCTCAGTTTCTTTAGTTTATAATTGCTTAGCTTATGCGGTCTGACTTAATTTTTCTGATTATAAATGAAATTGTGTTAATCTACACTGACCCCCTAGATAATTTATTCTTGTGATTAACTTTGGAAACCAGATATATGAGCAGAGGAAACCTTTGATACGAAAGTGGCACACAGGAATTGTAGTGAGAAATGCTGAAAAGCCATTTTCAGACAGCAAGTTAGCAGCCATTTGTGGCAACTAGTTTTTTATATTAACATTTCCAGCCTCCTAAAGATGACAAGTCAGTATCTGGATTGACAAAGTGACAGTGAAGCACTTCATGACACTTATTAAGGTCTTATGAAGGTCCTAATATAAATTATATTTTGATGATGTATGGAATAATTTATACTTCAAAATAATTTTATTTTGGAGCCAGCTAAGAATGTTGCATTCAAAATTGCCATTTTGATAGGAGTGTCAGATTTCTTGTCTTGGGTATACAGGTGGAAGTCACTGACCAGATCACCTTCAGTTTTAAAAAAGGCTAAAGATGTGGACTCCATTCAGGACTTGAAGTTTTTCAAAGCTCTGGCTTCTCCAAAGGTAGATAATGTATATGACAAATTTGTTTCTGTTCTGTGCAGCATATAGGAAATGCAACTGTCTTTCTCATTTAGAAATTAGCCATAAATAACCCTACATATCCTGCTCATTCAATGGTCAAGCTAGAACAAAAATAAATAGAGGGATTGAAGAAATTTCTCTCATTTTCATTCTCATTGTTTCCAAATTCCAATTTAGAGGGTAGCACACACTGATTCACTTGCTTGGTTTTACAGCATTTAAAAATCCTAGAATTTTGGCATGCTCCAACAGAAATCTTAAGTTTATTTGAAGGAAGTGTGAAAATACCAGAACAATAGTGAATCCCTGGATATACACAATAGTTCTTTCAAGGTTCCCATGAGATCAGAAACCAGGAAAGTTCTGAGATAGTTTAGATATTGTTATAAGCACTTTCTACATCTCTAATTGAATAATGATAGAGAACTGTGTAACAGAGAACGGTATTAGTGGGAAAAATATGTTGATGCTGGGTAAAAAACATGAAATGTACTGTAGCAAAGTCAGTGGTTAAGTACATTGTGGGACAAGTTGGTAGAGTTGGGTTTTACTTAGTCATTTAAAAAGAGGACTCATTGGAGGTATCATAGCAGAAGATACTTATACACTGGAGTCCGTTTCTGATTGAGCTATTGATGAGAAAAAGGTTTCATTTCCTACCGTTTGCTTTAGAGTAGAACAAAGCAGTGAACTTCAGTTTGCACTTCAGGGTAGAGGTGTGCTATTCAGTGGCTGTGCAAACATCTAGAACATACAATTAGCTCACCATAATTTAGTTGTCCTTTTTTTCTGAAATGGGTAATGTCCAATAATTAATGCACATGAGTAATGCTTAGAATTGACAGACACTGGAACAGATGCCTTTAGGTATGTTTTACATTGTTGAAGATGTGGTATCTCTTAAACTGTTACTACTGCAGCACAATTAGTAATGGATTAGTAAAATCATGAAAAATTTAAGTAGAAAATCTCTGTATAATGTACCATTCCAAATTAAAACCATGTATTCAATTTTGATGGAAACAAGGGTTGTTTGCAATATTTCAAGCTGTAAGTGCATTTTTTTCCTTTTTGGAGGAACATAAATTGTCCTCCTAGGGTGAAATCACAGCTATATCAAGCCTCAGGATTCATGTGAATGTGAATGAACTGTCAAGGTACCTGAGGTATTTTTGCAAATTCAAATCAACAGTTAGCAGCAGAAATGTCTTGTTCATCTGCTTCTTCACCATCTGGAAATTATTTCCTCCTAATTTAAAAAAAAAGTTCAAGGCAGCCTTTACATGATACAAAGAAAACCTGTGCATAAACCATAATCTCTCTACATCGTAATGATACACATTTATTCAGATAACATGAATGTTAGTATGCAATTCAATAACAGAAATAGTGTTTTCATTACATTTTGTCTTCAGCTAGTAATGCACTGACTTTGGCTTCCCTTGGTCAGATCTATAGACGTCCTTTGGAAACATTTGAGTCTGGAAACAGAGAGGCTGCCGCCGTATTTGGGTCTATTCCTATATATGAGGTAAGCACAAGAGTTATCTACCTCTTGCAGTGACATTCATACAGCAGAAGCCATTAGCACTAGTAAATTATTGCAATCAAGTACTCTGACATTCTACTGTTAACTGTCTGCTTCTCAATTTAATTTTCTAACACGGTTTGCATTACTGCCTATCCAACTCCATTCTCCATTTGGCAGAAGCTTGAGGTGCCAGTTGAAGAGACTGTGCTGCAACATGAGAATTCCATTTACTTCTCTTGTCAAGCTCATGTCATTAGCTTTTTGCTCAGACTCCACTCTTTTAGCCAGCCCAAAAACTATTGTTTCTTATCTGCATGAAGTGCTGGCTACTGTAATTTAATACTGTTTTATGGGTATTTGATTTCTTGCAAGCTGTTTAGCAAGGCTTCCTAGGTTGTTTCTCCTATGAAGAAAGACCAGAATGTTCACAGCTTTGTCTATCCCACCTATCACAGGATGGAAAGAACCACCCCTAGCAGAGGTGCTGATTTATTTCTATATAGAATACTTAGAGAACTAGTTTGGATGAGTCTTCTAACATCTAGATGGCTAGTTAGCTGGGATGAATAGGGTATTCTGTGTTAAAATATATATGACTTAATGCTCGTGCATGCAACACTAGAGAGTATCTCAGAAAACAAAAAGTCGGCAACATAGCGTTCAAATAGTTGGCACATATGCTATTCTTCCAACCATTAATGTGCCTTGGAAATCTATGTTTCATTTCCTTCCAGAGGAAGAAAAAATACAGAGGGTCTTGTGCCTTGGCAAGCTAGGGCAACTATACTGAAGCCAAGGACACTGAAACAGATTTACACTAAAATGAGATCAGATTCTTTCTGTGAGCTACATGCACAACAAATGTTTTTTTTTCTGTGCTGTTACAAAATGCTATCAAAGTGGTCTGTTCACCTGAATGTATTAATTAGTTCTTGAAATTTTGCGATTTATTTTTTAAAGGTCTCCAGTGGAACAGAGCTGAGAGGTCCAGTCCCACTGGATGGACAATGAAGACAGGTTTCAGTGGAAAATAGGGTCAAGACAAATAAACATAGTGTCCATTTCAGGAAAGTGGATTAGCAGGTTCCTAATTTCATTTTTTTTCTCTTTTTTTTTTTTTTTCCATTATATTTAAATCCATTTCATTATTAAGTAGAACATATAGAAATCAGATCTTTGCTTCTATTGCCATGCTTCATGCAGAGAAAAAATTCTAACAAAGCAGTGTATGATTATAACAAGATACTCACAGAAAGGCCCATCTCACTTCCGTTTTTGATGCTGAAGAAGGAAAGGCATGATTTACTTACTATGATTAAATGCTTAAAGATACAGAGCCATAAATCTGCAAAAATTCTTCTTTGCTAGCTTCTTTTGCAGACTTTTCTGAAGAACAAGAACTGTTATTCTAGAGGTACTGCTCTAACCTTTCTCTCATGTTTCACAAGCTTTGGTATCCTCGGATAGTTGACGGGATGTTTCATAGGTAGCACACGTGTGCCATAGTATCCTATCAATATCTTCTTCCAGAAACATTTAGATTTCCTTGTTAATCATGTGGAGAAAAGACAGAAGGAAGACTGAGAGAACTAGGTTCAAATAATGAGAAACAGCCCTATTTAAAGATACCTGGATTTTAGTCACAGCATCATAGAGTATGCAGTCTTTAACTGCACTATTTTTTTCAGCTGAGCTAACTTTATATTAATTAAACATAATTACAGAAACAGAAAAAATAAAAAACCAAGCAGAGCTCCTTGCAATTGTTTTGTTAATTCTATGCAAACGAGTCCTCAGAATTATCATTCTAATACCTTTTAGTGTCAATATTTTTGTTTGTTCAGAAGATGCCTTGACCAGAACTATTAACAGAATGAAATGGCCATATTACCCCAAAAAGATAATTTTCTGCAGCTCAGATTCCTTCTGATTTATGCTACTTTGTTTTAGAAATGCACTAACATGTCATGATGTTTTTTAATTCGTTTTTCTGATCAATTTACTGCCTGTCTGTTCAGGTTTATGGGTAAAATCCTGATCCCTTGTTGCACCAATTTAAATCTTAGCTATGGAGATTTAAAACAGTGGAAAACATTGTAGGTCAGCTCAGTTGACCCAAATTATTTTCATCATTTTTATTATATAGTACAAACCAAGCCTAGGGCACAGTACATGTGTTTAAAAGAAGGTCAATGTATTATTCAGGGTGTAATGAAGGTGAAAGTATAATAACATTATTTTATCATTATTGTGATTCAATATAAACTCCTTGCATTGAACTGTTGTAAATAAGACCAAAATTTGTAAAAGTTACTCAGCATATTTTAGAGTGATCAGAAATCATACTACTTTTCAGGAGTTGCCAGTGGCTGTTTACTTAATGACAGGCTAGTAACAATGTGGTTCTGGTGGATTTTGTGTTAATTGAGTGTCTTAAACTATTCCCTTCTAGGATGTGCTAAAGCCTACTTAATATCTTTCCCTATTTTTATGATTGGACCCTGAACCCTTAATCTAAAACTGAACCTTTGGATAGCACTGGAAGAGAACTGGCAAATGTTGGAAACTGATCTCCTCACCAGCATTTAAGAAACCAATACATAGGATTGTCCCTTCTTCCATGGAACAGTAATGTCAGAAAGCTCTGCTCTTCTTTTGCTTTATTCTCTATTTTCATCTAAACAGGGAATCCGAATCTTTAACTAGCATGAGTAATAATAGTATTATATTGATCAGCATCTTTCATCCTGTGCTGCATAATGAGCTGCCCTCTGCTTGGAAAAGCATGTGGCAAAAGGGGAAGGGATCTTGGGTTTAGGTAAAAATCATCCTTTTGAAATCAGTGGATAGGCCATTCAACATCTAAGAATTCATTGTGGCCCTGAGACAAAGAACTTATCTGGGATCGATGTAGTATATATTAAAAGAAAACACTTGCCAGGGATCTCAGATTAGACATCTTTAGGTAAAATGCTGCAGGAACTTCAATAACCAGGAATGGATAAAATTGGCTTTACCCTCTGACAGAAAGGTGAATGAATTTTAGCGCCAAGGGAGATTGGCTTTCCATCCAGTCTAACCTTCTGGGTGGCACAAGGAAGAGAGTATGAGTATATTCTGTGGCCAAATGTCTGTGTTACTATTTTGGTTTCAATTTGAAGGGAACATCCTAGGATTCTTAATATACATTTGCTGCCAGTTATTCTCCATGTCAAAGCCACGGGTTTCCTCTCTCCAAATTTGTTCAGTTTGGACTCTATACGTTGGACATTATGCTGCCTTTTTTCTGTCAGATCAAGCTTCATCAGCCATCAAAAATCCTTTCTAGAGATTATTATTCTGAATCAAAGAAGTCAGTGTCTACTCTCCATGATTCAGTCAACTTGTCTGAGCTGAGAGTGGGCTGAGCAGTCTGGCTGAGGGGCAGCGCATTGCAGCTTCAGGAGCCAGCTTGGGTCTGGAAGCAGTGTGTTACACTACCATGGCACTTGGTTTGAACTAACAAGCCCTGTCTCCTCCAACAGGCCCTGCACAAGTCTGGCTCCAGTATCCCTAGGGGCAGATGCTCCCCAGAGCCTCTGGTTCTGTTCTCCCCAAAAGCCCCTGTGAAACAGAAACTCAGGGGAGTGTGATACAGATGAATTGTACCTCCCATCTGTGAGCTGTTTTGAAGGCAGAAGCAAAACACAAACGGTGTTCTCCTTTACCCAGGTTCTTTCAGCTTCCCAATTACTCTTGATAGCAAAGTTAACTGCAATTTGAGCTCTGTGAGTCCCTCACTACAAGGCAGATAGATATCTGTAGTCTTTTTATCTCTTTCCATCACAGTAGCTGTTATTTTTTTAAGTGTCTGCCTCAGAACTCCGCTTTATGCTCACAATCTTATGAGCATCAGATACTCAACAAGGAGTTGACACACCCTGCTGTTTCTGCCTGTGAGTTCCTTGATTATGCTTTCAAAGAGCATGTTCATCCTCTAAGCCAGAAGAGTGCATGGTGAGCTCATATTCAATTAATTATCTGTCATGATTCCCTGAATCCTTCCTGGCATTTCAGCATTCCAGGACAATGTCACGACATGACACGGGTCACAGAGTAAGTATTCTATCATCCTTTGTCTGGCTAAAGTTACAAATCCTTGCCAAATGTGTCACCTTAGTGAGTATCTAGGATAACCCATGTAGGTAGTGCCAGTGTTACCTACTATTTTGGGGAAAATAGTGGGTTTTCTGTATTACTGTTAATGAAAGGTGTTCAGTCTGCTGGCCTTCTTGGAAAGACTGTCTTCTGATGACCTGAAAGGTACAGCAAAGGTGCAGGCTTGGGGAAGAGTGGCCTGGAGAGCTGCCTGGCAGAAAAGGATCTGGGGGACCTGAAAGGAGGTTGTAGCGAGGTGGGTGGCCGGTCTCTTCTCCCAAGTGACAAATGATAGAACAAGAGGGAACGGCCTCAGGTTGCACCAGGGGAAGTTCAGGCTGGATATTAAGAAAAACTTCTTTATGGAATGGGTGGTCAGGCATTGGAACAGGCTGCCCAGGGAAGTGGTGAAGTCACCATCCCTGGATGTATTCAAAGAACGTTTAGATGTGGCCCCTGGGGATATGGTTTAGTGGTGGACTTTGCAGTCCTGGGTTGATGATTGGGCTCAATGGTCTTGAAGGTCTTTTCCAGCTAGAGTGATTCTGTGATTCTATGAACATACTAAGACTTGCAATGGTTTATCTGTCTTCAACTTGTTATAGAGCTGTGATGGATTTAGGGTAATACTGTTTTGTTGTTTGGGTTTTTTTTAGCAAAATATCTTGTGGGAGTATATTTAAAAATATCATGCTCAGCTGTACTGGGTCTAGCTGGGATGAACCTAATTTTCTTCATAGCAGCCTGTATAGTGCTGCGTTCTGGATTTCTGACTGAAACAGTCTTGACAATACATCAATGTTTTTGCTATTGCTGATTAATGCCTGCACAACATCAAGCTGTTTTTTTTCCCACCCCCAGCAAGTAGCCTGGGGGTGCACAAGAAGCTGGGAGTGTACACAGCTGGGACGGCTGAGCTGAACTGGCTAGAGATATTCCATACCATTTAATTAATGTCTTGCTCAGCAGTAAGAGCTCATGGAATGGAGGAGGAAAGCAAGATGCTCACGGTTATGGTGTCTTCCCAAGTAACCATTATGCACGCTGAGGCCCTGCTTCCCAGGAAGTGGCTACACTTCTGTTTGCTGATGGGAAGTAGTGGATGAGTTCCTTATTTTGCTTTGACTGCATATGTAGTTTTGTTTCACCTATTAAACTATCTTTATTTTGATCCATGAATTTTCTTGATTTTCTTCCAAATCTCTCCCCACCTCACTGGGGGAAGTAATCAAGCAACTGGGTGGGTGCTTAGTGTCTGCCAGGATAAACCCACAACATTAACCAACACTGTGATTGAAACTAAAAATCAGGCTTGTCTGACAAACTAAATGGCATCAGATAAAGTATAATCTGCCATTTACTGTTGGTGTTCCCTTGATCCATGCCATGATTTAGCAGTTAACATATGAAAGGTAAAACCCCTGCAGTTCCCTGAGTCCTTTTTGCCTTTCAAAGTCAGCTATACCAGCTTTCTTCCAGTTGCCTGAAGATTGCCTAGTCTTCAAAGATTATTAAAAAAATCAAGAGTTCAGGTTCAGAGCTCCCTACCCATTTCTTTTGATGCTCTTATATGTTATGTTTGATAATTGTGTAAGATTTTCTTTTTGGTGTTTTCCTTATTTATAGTTAAAACTGAAGTATTTCACTGTGGTTGCAAGATGCAAATATCCCACTTCAGTTTATTAACTGATTAGTAAAAAGAAAAGAACAAGTAAATAAACTTCAGGCACTGTTGGGATTTCATAGGTTCTTAATTTTTTAATTTTACTCTTCTCGGTCTGCTCCCTTTGGTTTTCCTTATTAATTGTCAATGTTTTCCAAGAGCTGATTTGTATTCATATCTATTCATGCCACTGTGCATGTTCTATTCTCCCCTGTGCAGAAGAGCACATTCATAATGTAATACTATTCCCAGTAACAATTAAGTGTTTAATTCTATGCTGAATGAAATAAATGGACCAGCTCTCAGGAGGGAAACATGCTGTAAGGACAATGGTCAAAAATGCATGATATGTATGTATTATCTTTAGCAGCCTCCCATCCAGTTACTACATTACTGTTTTGCTATTTAAACTGTGACAAAATTACAGTGCTATAATACTTTCAGACTCTTTTTTTCATAATTCATTAAATTAACAACACCTGAAATAGTTCAGACTGTGTGTCGTTGCTCAGCGTTACCAATTACTTGAGAAGTTCCAACTCCTGGAACTTCATGAACACCAAATGGAAACTGGTTTCAGTCCCAAACATTTTACACAATGATATTATCCAGTTGCCTTCCTTAAGTGTCACAAGAAAATTGGAGACACTTCATTTCTTTGAACAGATCATCTAAGGCACTGCACAGAATTCATTAGAAGAACAAGAGTTGTTTATTGTGTACTAGAGAACAGAGGATGCTACTGGAAAGAAATTTGGCACAGAAAAGCATACCAGGCAAGTGATACTTCCAAATATACCCCACTCATCTTCAGGTAGTCTTTTCAGTGCTGGACCTAGTACAAAACTGTGTTAATGGACTTGTTGATATTAGCTGTGGATTTTCTCTGTCAGTGTCTCTGTATTCCTTTGCATGCTACCTTCTTTCCACCAGCATCCAGAACTATATTGCAGGCTTAAATATTCCAGGTGCGTCAGTTTCTGTTTTGTTCCAGATCATTACTCTATTATGGAAAGGTATCTTAACAAGACAGCCTCTTTCAGCATGGCAGAAATTCATGATTGTACTGGCTGCAGTAGTTTGTTTGCCAGAATTTGATTACAGCCCTTGCTAGTGCTTTACAAAATCTGGGACGTTCTTCAGCTGCCCTCACCCACTGGGGTAGTTCAAGCTGAATGGCATCAACCGTACCAGAACTACGGGAACCAAAAGTCTTTGTTATGTATCCACCGCTATAATAGCTCCCATTATTTGGGCTAGGATTGGATGGAGAAGGCACACAAACATAATTGTTCTTCTGTTCTTCAATATATTTACCCAAACTTCTGTTCCCTGCAACCAAAGTCTCAGAAGACACATTGACTAGCTGACTGGCTAGATGGCTAATTGAGGAACACGATGCAGAAAAGATGCCTGAGTTAAGGGAAGTTTTTGAAAGTGTGTAACCTAGTTCTATCCACTGTTCAGGATGTGCTTGTCCATGGATATCCAGAATCAGGCCCCCTGTCATCTCTGATTTTGCAGTGGTCAAAAATCCCATATATTCCTCCCAGGCCTGTTCTGCTTGGGGAATTCTAAAGGTGGCTTCTTCCTTTTCCCTGTTAGCATCCATCTTGAACCTCTGTAGGTGGTTTATAATGATATGTGGGAAGAAGCCATCAGTAATTTTGTTGATTTCTTCAGCAAGAGTCTGAGCCACCTCTATAGTATACCTGTCTTGGTTGGTAGACACTTTGCATTTCTTATAATTTTGAATACTTCCAGTAGGACACTTGTGACAGAAAATACAAGAGGATGTCTTCATATCCCAACAGCCAGCCTTTCGATCAGGGATGTCTTTAGGTTCCATTGACCCACCGTGTGGGACAGAGAGAATCAGGTTCATGTTGCCCACTTGATATTCTGTGAAATTATTATGACCAAATATAACCTCTTTGGTGTCAGTGGCTTTCAAAAGCAAATATAAAATGGAAAGGAGGAACAGATACATGTTCTTCATTTGCTGCTGGAAGACTCAACAATATGGAATGTATCAGTACCTACATAAAAGCAAAGGACAGATTTTACATTACTTACAGCTGGGAACACAAGAGAGATTGTTCAGCTGCTGCTGGAATAATTAGTTACTGATTAACCCATTTTATTTTTATTCCACGTAGCACAAAGAAGAGTACTTACGTGAGAAACAAAAATGAAGAGGGCATTTAATGTGACTAGATGTAACTGGTGCAGTGTTTCCAAAAGAGGGGATTCTCCAAGAACAACAGGGCAAAGGAAGCAATAGGTTAACGGGCCTCCTTCATTTCCCCAGAAAGCACAAACACTATTTGCTCATCCTACCTGATGCCAGAGAATCACTAGATCCCAGCAAAATATTTGAATTCCCCCCCAAGTAACACTGAGAGAGCAGGGTGCAGTATGGAAGCACCATCCCACCAGCTGCTTACTCTAAGCAAAGAAGAGGGCAATTTCACATAAGTAATGCAGCAAAATACACTTTTCCCACTATGAGGGTATCCTGCTGGCTTTTTAGAGACAACCTCTGCTGCCCACTTAACTGGTCCACACTGAGGAGCCTGTACATGGAAAGCAAACATCTACCTTCCTCTCTTCTTTCTGGGCTGAAAGTCCCATAATAGTCTGTGAGCTGGAATCACATCCCTGAGAATCTAATCTACAGTTTTCCTGCAGAGTACAATTAACAGCATTTTTATTTTATTTTAAACTTTCAGTTAAAAGGTCCTTTTACTTGAGCTTCTGGCTAAACCAAGCTTTTATCCAAGTCCTTGTATAGTTCCTGCTTCCCTAGATTTCCCCAAGACACAGACCTTCATCTGCCAGGCTCTGGGCACACTTGAAGAGTCCAGAACAACTCAATGACCCCAGACTGCTTTCAAGAGTTTTCCGGACAAAATACAGGGAATGCAGAGGAAAAATGTTAAGTCTTAACAATACAGGCTGAAACTGCTATTCTGGACTTCATCAGAGCAAAACACACACATTTCCAAAGGATTTTAACTCAGAGGAATGGTGTTCAGAGAAGCACAGGCTAGGCAGGAATGTGCTAGAAAATCTACCTGTTTGTTTTCTTCAGCACAAGGGTGACGTCCACAGGCAAAAGGAACAAAATAACAGCAAGAGGCTCCAAGTTCTCAGTTTATCGTAGGTAAACGTACGTTATCATGACGTTAAAAACAAAATCCACAATATTTTTAACTGGTATTAATTACTGCAGGACTGGTTTGAAGATCTACATACAAAGAAAGGGGAAGAGATTTGTTCCTGCCTCTTCTCCTTCAAAAGCGAAACTGGACTGACCTTTGCGCTTGGATTCTGCTGAGGCTCCCTCCGTCCCAGAAGCCTCTAGAGGCCAGGCTGAGCCATGCAGCTGGGTGGCACAGCGACTTCACTGCACCTGGGTGTATCATTTCACAGTGAAAGGTCACAACAAGGGGAAAAAATACGCACTGGTGTACTAGAGGCTTAGCATGCTTTTGTTCTCTGTACTGACGTACATAAGCTTACGAGCTTATCCTCGTAGATAAGCTG
>VZRW01011651.1:6565-44434 GCA_013398125.1 Aegotheles bennettii | reverse complement strand
CCCACAGGAGGGGTGCAGGTGTGGCCCCTTTGCTCTGGAGCATAAGAAGTTTTAGCAGAACCAAGCAGCGGTCTTGTTCTGCATGCCATTCTCTAGCAGTAACTGTAAACATCAAGCGTTACCAGTCCTAAAGGCAGATGCTGACTGAAGAACATGCAGTTAATTTCAGCAAGTGCAGCTACTTGGAAGAGACTTAACTGAAAAGTAAAATTACTAAAAGAAAATAATTTCTATCCTGGCTCAAAGCAGGACAATATTAATGAAGTAGCTGGTATTGAGTGTATGTATATGTAATAATCTATACCACTAGAAAACAGTAGAATAAAAGAATGGTAAAATGTGACTTCTTATGCTTATATGAACTTTTTAGAAGTACTGCCCTCTTTTTTGATCACTGGAGCTGTTGAATACATTGTGAATATTTTTCTCTACTGGTAAATATTACATTTACCTTGAAACTTCAAACTTAGTATAGTAACTTTTAAGTAGTAGAGGAAGCACTCTCCACCCATTATTTGTTTCAAATATTTATAGTTGAAGAAATATTCTGTTATGTCATTCTTGTGGTTAACCTATATACAATAATTTCCAGTATATTTAGATTGTTGGAAGGTTGTCTCTGGTTTTCATTTACTAGAATGTTCAATCTTAAAAAAACCCCTAAGAAACAAAAAAACCACAGCTTTAGAAATATTTAATTTAGATCCTTTTCTGCAGGTACTTACTGTTTTCTCACAGACTTCTGAAAGATTTAGTTGTTATATTTCAAAACTCAAATTGGTTTGATTTTTTTGGGAGTGAGAGATGTTTACTTCAAAAGTATCTGTCTTTCTGAATTAAGAAAAAAACTTTTGGATCTTAATATTATTTTTAGTAATGATTTCAGTTTTTTTTAATTCAAAGCTTTAAAACTTGCAACCTATTATGAAAACGGACCAGATCAATATTTTGTGAATTTAATCCTCAGCTGGTTCTAGTGAATGAAGTAGTGATGTAAAATCTGAAGATAGCTGACTGTTCTGTTGTCTATTAAAAGAAAAGGAGGAGACAGTATCATTTGTTATCTTGACATTATTGAAATACTATAATTCAACAATACTACTGATATCAAACTCCAGGTGCATTTAATGTATTTAATTTTCCGTGTATTTTCTAATGATGATTTCATGTACTGAATTTTTCAAGCTATATTTTAAAAATAAGAAGCTAGAAACTTATAATTATATGATCAGATTAATTGAAAGCTATTTTGTTTAAAATCAGAAAGAATCAATTTTTATTATATAAGCAGTAATTTATTTTCAACACATCCTTCATAAAAGTTGGAGCATACAGTGAAGATAGACTGTTTCTGTTACAGAAGGGCAAGAGAGGGGAGGGAAGTGTTCTCATGCTGATGTTTGTGAAAACTTAAAATTTCAGATGTTACACTATCAGTGGCAGAAGAATGCTCAAATCTTACTGGAAGCCATAGCACATAATATAACATGGGATCTCACAGGTAAGATTAGAATAAAAGAAATACCTACATATTTGATACTGCAATTAAATTTTTATTTAAATTTCACAATTTGAGGACAAGGAAAAGATTTTTGTTTTGGTTTAGCATCATAGAGAGCACCAAAGTGAAATCTAACTTTTGTCACTCCTTGTAGGAGAACCAAAGTGCTAGGGGCATCTGTATGGTCTTACTCAGTTATCCTAATCTCAGCAGTATCTGATGTTTAAAAGCATGACTTAAATGGTAGGTATTTGTTGTGGAGGAGGGATGTTTACAGTAGCTCTAGGTGTTTCTTTTAAAGAATAAGTACTTAGAAATTTGATTAGTTTTCACAATTTGTATTGTAGATACTCAAATCAAAATGTCTTATAATATAAAAGAGTATCTTCTAGTGAGATTGAGACAATCTATATCCATGTAGGGGAACGTCTAAAAGACGGACTGCTGTTATAGTAACTTTGCTATAGAAAAGATGTTAAGATACTAACTGGCAATATTTTCTCCTGCAATTTCAGATTTTCAAAACAGGTTTTTTTTTCTCTTTATAGAACTCGGTATTTTACTACTTGTTTTGTAGATACATTGTTATAAGTATTTGTTTTAGGCACTCGCCTTTTGACTGGTTCCAGTTGTCTTCAGCTTTGGTCCAACGTTCCTTTGGAAAACCCTTCTGACAATGAAAATACTGAAAGAACAGATGTTGGAGTGGGAGAATGGAGGTGTATCTGGCAATGCAAGTAAGAAACTTGTTTAAAGACAAGTAATTCCTTTTTCCTTGCCGATTCTTACCTCTCAGGTGAAAATGCTTCGTGTAGTTTAGAGAAATCCTATTGTATACTGATATTTGATAAATACTGTGACATTATAAACTTGAATCATATATCCCTTGAATATGTGACATTTCTTTCTTCCTAAAAAATCAGTTGTAGTTGGTTTTGGAGTGGTTTATGTTCTTAGGCGGTTCTTCAGTTATATTGAACACTAGCAAAGTACTCAGGGAAGGCTGGTATTGACACTGTCCCATTAGACTTCATTCCTTGTACAAGAAGTAGGGTGAAAGCTGCACATTTGAAAAATGTGCTTGCAGGACTGACCTTTCACACACCTTTTACTTTTTTTGTGTTTATTCTGGATATTTGGAACAGTCATGCAAAGATGAATGCATTCTGATTTACTGCATATCTGAATTCTCTTCTCATGTACTATATGGCAGCCTCCTTAAAGAAGTCTCCCAAAGTGTCTGGCTGGAGGGACACACCTGAAATTATTCTTTATAAAGCACTTAGCCGTTGGTTGGGTAGTTCCCTGAAAAAATCCTTTTTTTAATCCTTCAGTTGTTCCTTTTCCTGCATATTCTTTAACTTTTGGCAAGGATGTGTTTGAAGTCCAAGATCATCCAAATGACAACTGAAAAATTTTCCTTTGAATATGGTGAACTTTCTAAATAAAATAAGTTGAAGACTTGATTTATTGAAACACCTTTGGACCCTTGTGTCTCAGCTTAGTAAGAGAGGAGGAGTCAGCCTGTAAAATGCCATAAATATGGTTTTACAATCTGGGTCTGTGGTAACAGTAGTCAAAATGTACAGATACTGCTTTTCCACTGTTCTTTCAATAGTGTGTTTGGCATTTGTATCATAAAACTTACAGAAGTCTTCATAGCGCTCTCTCCTCCATGAAAAAGTTTAAAAGAGGGAAACGGGTGAAGAGCTGAGTGTTGTGTACTTCAAACTAGTAGGTCCTGGAAGGAGCTAACAGAACTTGCCAGAATAATTTTTAATTATTTTAATACACTCCCAAATGCCTTCATATTTGCCCTACTAGGAGAGTGTTGCTTAAACCTAAAGTTTACTTTCTTTGATGCTTTTGTAATTGACTAGCTTGTTACTGCACACACTAAATGCATCATGTGTTTCTTGACCTGATGGCTAACTTAATCCTTCCTGAAAGTTAGTTCTTACAACTTATTGTACATGTCTAATAAATTCAAGATAAAAATGCACACTGTGCTTCTGCTGCACAATTAGATTCTTGCTACCATTAATAAGCCTGTCAATAGATCGGTACTTCAAAACTTGTAAGAGAAGCTCACTTACTAGTATTTCCAATTGAAAGTAAAACACAGCAAAAATGAACCACGTATTTAGGTTTAGATTATTTTGGTCTGATATCTTACCAGTGTGACCATTAATGTAAAAACTATTTTCAGATACTACTTAACTACATTATTCTTTTTATGCCTTCTTGTTTCCTTGGAATTAACTGTAGGAAGTATGAGAAATTGAGGTTTCTTTCTGATAAGTTGCGAAATAATACGGGACAGCGGAAATCAATTTGAAATCTAAATGATTGTGAAGTGAAAGTTGAGTGTATCCACATACAGTTCAATCTGTTAGCAGATGTTTTTCTCTTACTATATTTTGAAATATTGGACACTGAGCACCCTCAGCTTCATCTTTTTCTGTTTTTCCAGTGTGAGTACAACTATGTGTTGCACACAAGTTTACCTCCTAGTCCTTGTGGGCTTCATTAAAGCTTAAGTTTTTTCACATAATACAATGAACACTTACATATAAGAACTAAATCGCTTTCACGAGTTCAAGGGGAAAAACTGCTTGGAGTTATGAAAAAGTTCTTAAAGCTTATTTTCTGTTTTTAATTGTCTTTATTTCATAGAACTGCTTCTCAAGTTTATTTAATGAAATTCTCACCAGATGGTGAATTTTTTGCTACTGCTGGAAAGGTAAGTATATTTTTGTAATTGTTTTGTACTAATTCAGATAAGCTATTAAATAAGATAAACAAAACCACAATTTTTTATTAAAAAATGCTATTTAATGAACACTTTTTTTTTTTGCATATGTCACATGAAAAGAGGATAAAAGTCTCTGCAAGGTGGCTGGGTAGGCCCTCGCGTTGAGTCATGAGGTTCAGACTGGACCCTCTTGCTTTCTAAACTCCTCCTCAGAGAGGAGTCTGGGTGCGACTGGATCCAGTCCTAGTCCCAGACTTGTTCAGCAGTTTATGTCTAAAGGATTATGTGTGTGCAGCCACCTATCGGAGTCAACGTTTGCCTGTTTGAGTCCTGCAAAAGACTTGCACCAAAACAGATGAGCAAAGTTGTAAAGGAAAATAGTTTATTAGGGTGACAGATATAACAAGTTCAGAATTGCTGTTGATAAATGCACTGACCGCACAAGCTCTACTAATTGATGTTAGTATTGCTAGCAATAGTAGCAGTAATACAACCTGGGGATACTTCTACCCAGAGGGTAAAAGGCTCAGTGCTTACCCAGAGAGGTGTCCCTGCCTGGGGACAAGGAGGAGGAAGAGGACACAGCCCGTCAACTGGTCCATCTGTCTTCAGGTTTTTCTCCCTTCACAGATTCTTCTCTCCCTACCTAATGATTCTTCTGTCTTTTATCCCATAAACTACGAAGTTCCTTCCCTCAGGTGACATGTAGTATGATTTGGGTGGAGAGATGAGTGCTATGGTCATACATGTGTATAGCATGTTTGCTATAATCTTCATTAGCATATGCAGGGGCGTCAACTTTAATATGCATTTCACAGGTAATGAGGAAAAGGTCACCTTTGGACAACTTAGCCCTTTGAAGGAACAAAGAACTACACAAGTTTTCTGTTAACTGCTTCCGCAAAGGCCCCCCACTTAGAGGTATCCAGTGATAAACAAGTGGGCTTGTCGCTCTCCTGGGCCGTGCAAGATTTAGAGCAAGGTCATCCTTTAAGGATTCTTTATGAACAGGACTGTCTTGGTTTTCCTCAAATTCCACAGCGTAGTATTTCCAGTAAAACCATCATGCATCCTTATGTTTTGGTAAATAAGAATTTGGGAGAAAGGTTGCTTGGGGCAGGGGGGGCAACCCAGCAAATATTCACTGCTTACTATTTTAAAATACCCGCTTTTAATCAGTACTGCATTATAAGACATCAGAAAGGAGAGTTTCGGGGAATGGGGGAGATCTGCAGATGTGCTCACTGCTGGATATCCTTCTAGTGAGGATGTATATTTAGTATATCACTATTATACTGACACTGTTGTTAAAAATAGTTCATTAATATATTTTCATGTAAATATATCTGTATGCCTATTTGTGTACTAGAAGAGAATGCGCATTCCCCTTCACAGGTGTATTTGCACATAGTTAATGTCAAAGTTTGTGGCCAATCTTACAGATCAGTTCAGTGTGCTCACCATTGAGTGATTTGCCATCAAAAGCACTAAAACCCCTTGGCAAAATAAGCTAAAAAATTGAAGCAAAATGTCACATCTTTTAACTTTCTGAAACACTAACAAACTAATCCTTTATTTATACTACAAAACTTATTGTTCAGGTTTTTTAAGAGAATAATATCCTAACAAGACAAAGCAGAAAAAAATCAAGATAATGTAGAGGATCCAGTGAAAAAGTGTGACAAATTCAAAGAAGAATTTATATTGCTTGTTAAGGGATTTGAAATAAGTAGTTGTTTTCTACAAATAAAACTGTTGTCTTTATTTAAAGGAAGAGTCACATTGACATTGGTCAAAAAGCTCCAGTAGGAATGTCCAGACCCATCTTGTGAGAGAGTATGGAATTATCAAAGTAGATTTTGGAAAAAAATAATGTTTTCATATTACTGCTTTTTAAAAAGAAACAGAAAACCTAACTGTATAAACAGTTTTCAAACCAACTAACAGATGCAGGTGGGCATCAAAGTTGTGCTATCAACTAAACCCAGCAGAGACCCAGAACAAAATGTTAGTATGTAAGGTTAATTGGCACAGTGCAATTACTGAGACTAGGGAAAACCTGGCTTAAATGTCACAGATTCCAGAGCAGAATTAACCTGACAGAATGAATTTCAGACTTAAGAATGAAAATTAGTTGTACAGTTTGGTCTAGTCTGTCTCAGAAGCACGAATGCAAATTAGTATGTACACATGGTTAGAACAGTGTTTGATTTAGTAGCAGTATGTGGAACTTTGTTGCTGTTTGGATCATAATGTCCCTTAATACATGCTTGAAGTACAAAGATTCAAGGATGGTTCAGTCTGCAAATAAGTCTTCCTTTTAAAATTTAGTTCTTGTGCATCTTTTCATTATTGAGTTGTACACATCAAGAACAAATGTGTAATGCATTTTTCTTAGTTTTAGGTGTTTGGTTTTTCCTCTAAAATTTGCCATTTCAGATCATTATGCTTGCTTAGAAGACTAACTTTTAAGACATTTGCTATCTTTAAGGAAGAGACAAAGATGCAACAAATCTATAAAATAACCTAGATTTCTTTTTCTAGGTAAGCTATATTGCAGTTGACTAGTTTCCAACCTGTGAAGTGAAATACAAGACTTTCTTGATGATAAACTATACTCCGTGTAATAACAAAGCTATAAGTTCTCCTGCTCCATTCTGATTTTGCTTATTTGGGATGTCATATTGCTTACTATATGTTCTATGATGTCTTTAGCCTTCTACTGTCTGAAAGGAGAGTTAATCCAGTCATGTTCAAGACAACTATTACTTATAAAACTGTTTGATTAGAGGTTTTATAGAGAAAAATGTATTTTATCATTGCTTGCAATATGTACTATATGTTGGGTTTTTTTATGGATAGGGGTTCGTATTTATTCTAAAAGTCAAGTTTTAGTGGATTCTAATGCTATAACATGATTGAATTATGGAAAAATAAATTAACCTGCAGATAGCTTCTAGAGGGGTAATATCCTTGCAGAGTTTTGGACTAGAATGTCTTCTTGTCTTATCTTACATTATAAACTCATGCAAAGCCTAATTACTAAATAAGTAGGAAAAAATATTAAGTAGGAAAATTAATATCAGATTTTTTATTGTAAATTACTAAATTAATTACTTGCCTGCAGAATCTTTAAAATGGATCTTTATTTCTGTGTCTTCTTTCTTTTATTTTTTTTGAGATAAGATGCTTGTCAGCAAACACACACCCCCCCCCAGTGTCATGTTAAGCATACCTAGGTTAATACAATATTTCAGTACCATTCATATTTAATAGTTGATCAACAATTTGTGAATCTAAATCCAGATTCATTTATCTGCTCCTTAAATGCATGAGGACAAGGACACTAGGAGCATGATTTTTTCAGTTTACGTATGTGCGTATCTAAGAAAAGCAGGATGGGCAGTACTGAGCTTGATTTTTGGGATGTCATCTTGGAGTTTGTTTGCATTCATAACACCTAAATTTGTGTGTGTAGGTTTTGGGGGTTTTCTATCAAAGTATAGCTAGTTGTATTAACATATGAATCCAGGAGACATACCCAGAAGTAGTTGAAGTACATCATATTCTTATGGAAGGTAGTCTTATTTGATGTTGTTTTTCTTTCCCCAGGATGATTGTCTTGTGAAAGTATGGTACAATACAGACAGCTGGCGATCAACCGTAACACCACCTGGTGCAAGTCCAGAAAAACAAACAAAAGAGGTTGATTTTTCATTTGTTTATTTGGCTCATCCCCGGTCAGTAAATGCATTTTCATGGAGGAAGACCAGTAAATTCATGCCACGGTCAGTAGTTCTAATAACCCAAGGTTTGTAAATTGCCCAAAAAACCCCAAACTGTACAACCTTCCCATCTGTACAGTCAACAGTCACACAAATGGTATGGTTTACTTCAGTTAATAATTGAGTTTCCACACCTTGTGTCTTGGTTGTGTGTGTTCATATAATCCCTTCACACTGAAGTTCTCAAGAGGATGATAAGCATCCTTTTGTCTGGAAAGGAACTGCGGAAAGATAGAAAGGGAGTCCCACAGACTGGCTTAGAGACTGGACTAACTATAAAACCAGCTCTTGCAAGATTACCTCTTTTTGCCTCTTTTTGATTGCACTGTCTTGAATGACCATTCATGAATTTGATTCTAGCTTGTTCCTCTCTTTCTGTCCTAATGGAATCAGAGCAATTCAAAAGTCCTTTCACTTTGTTGTCTTTCTCAAACATTGAAACATTTCTGTCTTTTAATTTCTCTACCTAGTACAAAACTAGATCTCTATCAGAAACAGTATCTGGAAATTGATTTAAAAAGAGCATTTGAAATTAATTGTTTGATTTTTTTTTTGTGTTCTGACGATTCCTAAATGGCCTGTCTCTAGTTTTCACTAGTAATTACCATCTCAAACAGAAGCAGCTTTAACAATTCTGTGCCCTGCAACCGTCTTTTTTTGCCAAATTCTTCTAGATAGCCGTTTGAATTCTATGTACCTTTATGTGTTTGAGCAAGTTTATGCTGTCTTTTTATACCAACTTTTAAATAGAAGACTTTTCATAAAGCCATTGCTGTAGTCTTTAATTTTTCAAAATCCATGTACTCCATGATTCCTAATGGAGTTTGCTGCTAGACAGTCCAGTCAGATGATCTGTTGTTCAGTTGTGAACTTATATTAACTGGAAACCTGATGATCTACTTTTTTTCAGTACTCTAGTTTAGGTTAATTGGATTTTTTTATATATACGTAACACAAATTGCATTTGGAAAAATAGTAATTAAAAAACGTTTGTAGTTTTAAATTTGGTGTCGTATTCCTGCTGTTACCTTGATTTCTCTCTTTGGGATACAGAATTTTTTAAGTGCTATGTAACAGTAAGAACTGGGGAATTGAAAGCAGGTATCCAGAATATAACTAGCTTTTTATCTCAAGGACCTTAAAAAGAAAAGCATGAATTTTGCGATTCCAGCTATGACTAATTCTGTAAATTGAAATCTGCGATTTTGCACAGTTGTGTAATGAAGTTTGAGGTAGTTTATATTCAGATACTTGAACAGGTATAAAGCCTTTCATTACATAATTTGTTTTCCTAAGAATGTATTGTTGAGTTTTTCTTGCCTTAGTGCCTTTATGTTGCTTGGTGCAATTCTGAAAACTAATAATGGAAAACTTTTTGGTACTGTTGCTTTATTTTGATGCTATGTGGTAGTAAGCAGCTTCTTGACATCTTAAATTTTGTTTTCATTAGTGGCGCTGTCTGCAATGTACTCCTGACTTGCTGTAAGGATAATGTTTGTCGTCTCTGGGCAGAGACTTTGTTACCCAGTGACAGTCTGTTGTATGGTGGAGGACACAACAATTCGAGTGAAGCAGTGAATTTCACAAATAACTTCAAGAGAAATACTTCGAGTAAGGAAAAAGTGCAAAATGCTTTAGAGGTAAGAAGTGAAATTGAACAGTGAGAGTAAATACATGTACATACATGTAATTTTAGACAAGCGTGTAATTAGTACCTTGAACATGTATCATAAGCTGAAATCCTTTATACCATAGATGTGCATAAAATGCTATAAAAGAGTGAATTCACTTGAAATCTTCCTTAGGAAGACTAAGCTGACAGCTGTTGTACTGAGCTTTCATGTTGGAAGACACTAGTTGTACGTCGCTGCTGCCTGTGTTGCTCTGGTGACTGAAGCAAAGTGCTTTGCAGTGTCTAATTCAAAGGGCTGGGAACAGTATGGAGCACATACTGTATATAGGTTATGTGAAATTCACTCATGATGCTGCCTTAAATTGTATTGTAGGAGCTCGCCTGTTACCTCTGAAGTTGTGGGATGTTCTCTGGCTTCTGCAACTGGAAAAACAGTGATAATGCAGACAGATTGTATGGGACTTGGAGCAACCTGGTCTAGTGGAAGGTGTCCCTGCCCATGGCAGAGAGGCTGGAACTAGATGATTTTTAAGGTCCCTTGCAACCTAAACCATTCTATGATAATATGGAGGGAAGAAAGATAGCCCATTGTGTTATAGATATCTATATAGATACCAAAAGGTACAAGAAGGTACATGATTTGTATTAAGGATGGTATTACACTCCTGGCATTCCTTTTTCACTTGCCAGCCTTTGCGTCTTACCACAGCATCCTCATGTAAAATCGTTTTCTCTCAATTTTTACATAGTTGTTATTTCTGGTCTGTAATATTGCCTCATTTTCACCAGGAACACAGAACTGTCTCCAACTTCCTTTCCCCTCATCTCTTTAAATACTTTTTAATACTGACATGATCAATCTTAAAAATTATTTTCCCTTTGGAAACATATATTTGCATAAGGGGAGGAAGACCTTAAAATTCATTAGGCCCTTATGATGGAAGTGGAAGTACAGATCTAACCAGATCCAAATCCATTACAAAAAAGTAATCACTGGTATCTAGAAAACCACTTATGGATGAAATCTGCTTTTTCTTTTTGAAAGGAATTAAAATGACACCTTATTCTTCATGCAGCTAAACCTGAGGCATTTTCGACGAGGAAGGAGGAGGTCGGGTGCTGTTGTAGCACATACTGGATATGCTCCACATCAGCAAGATCCCCACGAAGTTCACAGGAACATCCCTCCTCATGCAAATGCGCTTTGTCACTTCCATATTGCTGCCAGTATCAATCCAGCCACAGGTAAGAATTATTATAAAACCTTGCCACAGGGTGAGCTACAATTTCTGTTAGGTTTGTGTTGTCTGTGTAAGCCTGACTGGCTCATATGTATTTGTACATTATTTCATGATCATGCAAAATTACTAGCATGTTGGTTTCATTTAATGCATGAAAGAACCTTCTACGGTAGTGAAATTAGTTGAATAAATTTCCTCTACAGAAATACTGTCATATAATTTTGGTCATTTTTTTGAACGGAGATGCAGAAGGCTGAGTATGTGTAATTAGAGTTACAAATTTACTGAGAATTGTGTATGATGTTGGGAGCACACTGATAAGTAAAAAATTTCCAAGCTTCTTAAAACGAGTACCTGACACTATGTGTCTGAAGTAACCACACATTTCTTTACTTCTGTTCTGTCTCTAAACCAAACAAAACATGCCTTCTTCTGGTGTTCCATAGACTTGAATATTCTCTTGCACTCAAGCAGTATGTTGATAGGCATTCAGGAAAATCCCCTACAGCTGCTGATATTTGTCTTCATAATTGTTTGTGTATGCTGAAAATGAAGTGCACGTCTGCTCATTGAAAAACTGAATAGAAATGCAGTATTTAATGAACTTTCATAAAGGTGTGATTTCTTGCTTCTAGAGTTAATGAGCAAACATTATGTAATCCTTTTCTTAAACTAGTTAAGTGCAGTCTTATAAATAGTACTTTTAAATTGTTTTTTTGTTCTTACTGACTCTTGTTTGAAAGGCCAATTTTGACCTAAAGGCAATCAGGATTAGTTTATATTTGTACAGCCTTTCGTGCGAGTATGAAGAGCTATTGGTTTCCATTACCATTGCTGGACTAAGCAGGCTGTAAGTACTTTCTTCTGTAAGATTAGAGTTAGTCTTCTGCTGTTCTAGTATTGGTTTATGTTTCTTTTAACAGATATGACTAGAATCACATCCAGCCTACCAGAAGGAAACTTCTTGCAGTCTTGTGCTGTACCATCACTTCTATCCTATTTCTACAGGAAATGTCTCCAGTCATTACATCTGTCATACCCAATATCTTAAAGGAAATTTTCTCCAAAGCTTCTTGGAGATTTGTAGTTCTACTCTCAGGATTTCTGCATCTTCATATTGCACAAGGAGCTAGCTAACCTTTTCATGTGGCTAGCACATAATCTTTATCTTTTTTTTGTATCCACTCTTAGTACACTTCTTTACGTGTTTGTTTATACATAATGACTAAGTAAACTTTAATTTCACTTTTCAATAGTCTTTTCAGTGGAAATGTGCCTGACAGCAAACTCACAGAATAGGAATAAAAATAATTTTGGAAATGAATGGTAAAAAAATTTCATAGTGTCTAACTCTTGTCTTTGGTCTTTTTGTTCTTGTATTCCTTGTATGTTATCTGTATTAATATTGTCTATTTTGATACTGTTTTTTTAATCACTTGGTCTTTAACTCAGTAGACTGGAGGATAATGGGTTTCTCTTTAAAGCAGAACCTCTGTTTACAATAACTTTCACATCTTAAATCTTAGTTTGAATAAATAGCTCTTTTCCCTCACTGAGTCCTTAAGTACCTCAGTCTAACCAGATTCTCTGAGCAGTCCTTTTAGTTTGCCCTTTTGAAATTAAATTTAATTTGAAAACCTAATTGTATTTTCTTTCATTTGATTTAAACCAAATCGGTTTATGATCTCTCACTTAAAAATTTTCCCTTATTACAACATTCAGTGTACTTGATAAAAACCAAAGCCAAAGCAGCTTTCTCTCTCATTCACTTCACTTTTTGAAGAATAGTGCTGCCACATATAAGAATAAATGTATTTTTTAATTTTTAGTGTATTTGTGTTCTTTTCTTAGTTTTGAAATTCATTTTCTTATTGCAACAAAATCTTTGAGAACTTCTTTTCTACTAGGATGTTACTTAAACTGGAATTCAACCTGGGTGGAATTCAGTGAAAGGAACAAGCAGTGATCGCTAGGACAAAATTATCTTTAGACAAATCCAGAAAAAGTTACTGAATCCAAAGACCATAGAAGTTTTCTGTGAGTGTGATTTATGAAGTAAATAGAAATTCACTAAGGATTTTGTCCAGAGCTGAGCATCAGTTAGAAGTTGATAGTTTTAAGGTGGGAGAATGGGGAAAAAGTAATTTTTTTTTTAGTGATATTTTGATATATACTCAAAGTATGTAGGTTCATAATCTCATCTGAAAAGTCGTCTTTCTAGTTCATCTTCTTATTCATGTTTACTGTAGTTTCAATTCCAAAGAGAGGTCCACAGAATTCTTCCCTCCAAGTTCTGTTTTTGCCAAATGTATTACCATATTTTTGAGATTGGCATTAATTGGTCTTTTTAGGAAATCAGACTGCATTTCTTAAATACTCTGGGCTCCTTTTGCCTACTTCCCTTACTGCGCCCTCTCTCCACAGCAAAATTGCTGGTGGTCCTGGTGATCCTTTCTTCTATCTGTCTGCTCTCAGTTATCATTTTCTTAGGCTAGACTGGAGGGCAAGTAATTCAAAGCCATCACTGGCTTTGAAAAAAAACCCCAACAACCAGAATTGGAGTGAAAAGTATTTTGTATCCCAGGTCATGGAATTTAGTGCAGCATAAATAGGGAGCAGAAGGAGATAAGAATATATGTGGAGACTTCTAGTTGGGAATTAAATGTAGGTTGATCTTTTAAAATGTAGTTGTATGGCTCATTTGAGGAAGTTACGTTAAATCACCTAGCTGCTGTTTAGGCACAGTTAATTTAGATGATGTTGCTCTGCAGCAGTCTGATACTTGCTTCTGTCTCTTACTTTGTGATTACTGCTTTATTTTTTCACAGCCATGTGGGATGCCAAGTAGCATGATAGGGCAATGTGAAATAATAATGTAGTCTATAGGAATCAGAAATCCTGGCTTTATGTAATGGTGTTACAGAGACATCATCTGGTCACTCTACTGGTTTTTGCTGGTGTAAGCCCGGTCATATGTGGTCCTTGATTACAATGTATACATAACTGCAGCCTGCATTGTGAACTAAATGTTGGGAAATAATGCTTAAATTACTTGGTTTGTACTGAGCTGTAGTAGCAAAAGACAAGGTAAATGAACCTGTATGGACAGTGTTACATCATGAAGATGTAACAGCCCAAGGGCTGTGCTGTAATCCTAATGTAAGCAGACCAAAGAGCCTCCCTGTGGAACGTCTTGCTGTGGTAGCCGTCAAACAATTTAATACTGAAAGCAGATGATGTTGGTAAAAGGAATGACAAGTGGCAATACACTTCGTGTATTTTTTCATGGTAGGGTTTCTGCTTAAAAACAATTTCTCTAAAATTACTTTCTGACTAAACTAATTGGTTTTCAAAAATATTAACTTCTTTTTCTGCTAGATATTCCTCTACTCCCTTCTATCACATCTCTGAGTCTTGGTGAAAATGAAGAAAAAAGTGGTCCTTTTGTTGTGCACTGGCTAAACAATAAGGAACTTCATTTTACCTTATCTATGGAAGTATTTTTGCAACAACTTAAAAAGAATTTTGAACATCATTCCCCTGAGACTAGTGCTGAGGAATCTCATCAAGTGGATAGCAGATCAGAAGAAGGTAAGTCTTACCATAGGCAAATGGTTTTCATTTTACAAAGTAATTGGTAATGTTATTTCATGTGAAGTAAGAGACAGGCAACTTTACTGTAAAGATAGGTACAAGTTACAGTAGTGTTTCTCTGTATTTCCTTCCCTTACACTGGAAGTACCCAAGTGATTTTTAAAAATCTGTATCTAGAAAATCTGAATTTATTTATAGTTATTCCGAAGATTTTGAATTAATTGTTTTGAAAACTGGATTATTTACTTAGGCTGACCTGGAGGCCTTTGCAGGGAAGTGTGTTGTTATAACATTTTTAAGGAAGCATGTGCAACCTTATACTAACTTTCTTTTTAAAAATTTTAACGTACACCTAATTTAAATAGCTTTATTCTACAAGATAACATCAATTAATTAAATGTATACAGTTTGGAGATGACTGCTTGCAAAAAATCAATATAAAATGGGGAAAAATAAATGTATTTGAGGTGCAATATAAACTGGTTTGGGTTGTTAGTCATTGACTGAGGTTCACTAGAGGATTTTTGGTTAAATTGTTTTAAATTTGTACTCACTGGGAGTGACTTAGAAAAGCCTTGAAAGGCCTGAATAACACTGCTTGCTATAGTTCTGCTTTTGAATAATATGTATATAACTGTGTGTGTTCTAGAAGTTGATGAAAATGGCGATGAACAGAAAGGAAACCAAGAAAAGAAAGAATTGGGTGCTGAGAAAACTACTCCAAATTCAAGCCTTGTTCCTTTATCTGCTGCTATTATTGATCATGAAATTGAAGTACTACTTTCTGAATGGAGTAAAAATGCTGACATGCTATTCAGTATACATCCTATGGATGGTTCACTGCTGGTATGGCATGTGGACTGGCTAGATGAATACCAGCCTGGCATGTTTCGCCAGGTGCAGGTACTTCACATTTTGTGGATTATGCATTGTTATTCAATTAGAAGTATGCTGAGAAAAAACTCGAATACTTATTCCTTCTCTCTTTCTTAAAATTCCAGGTGTCATTTGTCTCAAGAATTCCTGTTGCTTTTCCGACGGGTGATGCAAACTCTCTTTGCAGAAGTATAGTGATGTATGCTTGTACCAAAAATGTTGACTTAGCTATTCAACAAGGCAAACAAAAGCCTCCTGGCCTTACACGATCTGCATCTATGCTTATCTCTTCTGGACACAGTAAATCAACCAACAGTTTAAAACTAAGTATCTTCACTCCCAATGTTATGATGATTTCCAAACATGCAGATGGGTCATTGAACCAATGGCTAGTGAGTTTTGCTGAGGAATCTGCTTTTTCAACTGTGCTCAGTATTTCACATAAATCCCGATATTGTGGTCACCGTTTTCATCTTAATGACTTGGCTTGCCACTCAGTATTACCACTGCTGCTTACAACCTCGCATCACAATGCTCTAATTTCACCAGATGTTGAGAACGCAAAACAGGCAAATGATTCTTCAAAGTCTCAAGAGTCACCAGTAAGACTTCAGAGTAGAGGCAATGCAAGTGTAACATCCCAGGATCCCAATGCAGTTTACAGTGAACTTATTCTTTGGAGAGTTGACCCTGTTGGACCTTTGTCCTTTTCTGGTGGAGTTTCTGAACTTGCTCGGATCAATTCTCTCCATGTTTCAGCTTTTTCTAATGTTGCATGGCTGCCCACACTTATACCCAGCTATTGCCTTGGTGAGTTTCTTTTCCTGATTTGTGAAGTGTTCAAGAATAAAAGTAATGTAACCTAATAATACTATTAAGTAAATAACGTAGATATACTTGTATGCATTAGAAAAAAATATTAAGCATGGGTCCTTTATTTCACAAACTTCCAAGCTGATGATACTTGGAAATTGTTTATTCCTGTGTAAAGAATTGCTCTGTTTTACTTTGTTTTATGTATTTGATATTTAGGAGCGAATGCAGTAAAGTTCTTAAATGCTAGTGCATACTTCAGAGCAGAGATAGATTTTTCTCTGATTTGCAAATGGGATTCTAATTTCGTTTCATATAATTTGATTTGGTTGCAGAGCGCAGAATTAAATTTTGTAAGTTTTGCTTGTGAGCAGAAATTAACGAGAGAATTTTTCTTATACTTTGTTTTTTCTTTCATGACTTCAAAATTGCCTCTTGCCAAAAATAAAAAAAGAAGGGAGCATGTTGGTGTTTGAATATCTGAGCACTTTTTGCATTCTTAATTTTCAGGTGCATACTGTAATTCTCCAAGTGCCTGCTTTGTGGCAAGTGATGGACAGCATTTGAGATTATATCAAGCTGTAATAGATGCTAAGAAACTTTTGTGTGAGCTCTCCAATCCAGAAATTTCTGTAAGTGAAAAGCTGTCGAGTTTTTGGAGGTTGGAACTTCATTCAGTAGCACTAGTTTCAGACTTGTGGGTAACTGCCGATGCTGATTGCTGAGGATTTCACAAATTATGGTAGTCTAGATCTGCTTATAAAAAGCGTTATGGTAATGCATTTAGCGTTGTAGCCATACCGCATTCCATTTAATCTCAAACTCTGCATATTGAGGCAGGTCAATATTTGGTTGGGAGATAGCTCTGAAACACTTATAATAAGCTGTGTGTTTGTATTGTCCATCCTAAGGAAAAGTTGAGATGACAATGCAGCTTGGGGAAAGGACAATAAACTGCTGAATGCAAGGCTTTCGAGATATTCTCATCACCTTTCAGCCATTGAAAACAATGTGGCTCTTGATAAAACTGAGAATGTTACCTGTGTTCTTGGTGGATTGCAGCCAGTGGATATTGAATGCTTTAGTTAACATTTGTGTAGTGATGTTGCACCTACCTAGCAAGCTGTGCCACAGAAATGCCAAAACTAAGTTAACAAGACCATCTCCCTGACTCTTTTTAAACAGAAATATGTTGGTGAAGTTTTTAACATCGTAAGTCAGCAATCTACAGCTCGCCCAGGATGTATCATTGAACTGGATGCTATCACAGAGCTTGTAAGATCTTTTTCTGTACTCATTTTATACCATAATTAGCATGTTTTAAAAGTATTAATAATAAAGGCTATACATGTTGCTCTTCCATCAGGTAAAGATGAGATATTTAAGGACTGATTCTGACATACGCTTGCTTTTTGTTTCATCGTATGTCTAAATGAAAAGAATGAGTACCAAAGGTGCATTTTCTTGGGAAGTCTTTCACTGATGTGTATAACTTAGCAAGTTAAATCTCCCATGCTAGAGAGCAATCTTAAACAGTACAATCCATGATGTTCACTTGTTTGTGTTTTTACTTTCTCAGCATGGCAGGAAAACACAGTTGTTCCATGTTTTTCAAGAAGACTTCATTTTAAATAATCAGGAGAAGGCAATACCTGAAAAGAACAACAATTTATCAGACTCTGGTAAAGAACTCTTTTTCACAAAACATTGAGAACAAAGTCTTATATTTTTCATTCCACAGAGGAAAAAGAACTTCTTATATAGCTTTTAGCATTTTAAAATCAAATACCTTACTTCAAGATCTTTACATACCAAAGAAGAAAATGTAGTCTAGTGAAAATCATGGGTGTCTTGCTTCCTTTGAAAGTAGTGTGCAAGTAAATTTTAGGTAAAATAGCTTAAATCATGAGATACTCATCATGTATTGCATTACTTTCCATTGCTGATATCTTTCTTACATGAAGTGGAGAGGGTTTTTAAATATAGACCCTGTAGCTGTAGGATATGTCATAGATAAAGCTTATTGCATGCTTTCATAATAGATGTTCATCCTTTATATCAGCTAAATACAGCTCCTTAGGCCTTGCGTGGTATAATAAATGATAGGCCAAACAAATCCTCCAAAACCCAGCTGTAAAATATAATACTTTGAGTAGTGTGTGGATTTGTACATCTTAGGGCAGATCTGAATTGCTCTGGAATCAATTATCAGTTTTCCTTGGTGGAGTGGTTTGGGGGTTGTGTTATGTAGGTGTCTCAATTTTGTTCTGTTCCAGTGAAATAATGTGGGGAAAAAAGGCTCAGAGTGAAGTTTGTGGTGCCAAGTCATCTGCAGTAGTAAAGGGAATGTTGAATAAAGGAAGCAAAGTTGTGCAACGGTTCAAAATGTTGCATAATAACTTGGTACACAAAATTTATTTTTGTTAGGAGAAAAGGGAAGCACCTAGGGAAATATTATGTGAACTGTATACTTGGTGATCAATTCTAAATTAGCTGTTTCTAGTTGAGAAAAAGACTTGGGGCAATGGAGTTAATCTATGGAAATGTCAACCCAAATCTCAGTAGAGGTCAAAAAATACAAATGGGATATCGAAAATTAGGAACAAAATAGAGGAAAAAAAGGAGTGTTACTCTACAGCATAAATTTGTTGTCCATTTGCATCTTGAGTATATTATGCAGAAAGGACTTTAAAAGAAATAGGGAAGCTATTTGATCTTAGAACGGTACTCTGTGTGTGTTCTCAAGTTTCGTATGGATTGCTACCATGTAAGAAATTGGGCTAAATGGACCCTTTGAAAAACTGTAAATTAGAAGCATATCATTTGCATACATTCTAAATTGGAACTATTTTCTAGTACTTCAAAGTTCTTTAGTTTTTAAAACCACCACTCCTTCCACTTCAATAAAATATAAAAGTATTTAGCTCGTGTTGTTTTTTAAAAAACAACAAATTCACTTGTGTTTTTCTACAGTACCATAACAACCCAGTGTCAAACTCACAGGGCAAGTATAGCTTATTCTTGATCATGGCTTATGGAGATGCACACCTAAAGAAGGGTCAGAGGAATCATGGAGGAAAGAAAGACACTAAACTAATTATTCCTTCTTGGTCTTAAATGGGTTTATTTTGGTGTTACAGAAGGAGAATGACTGGGTGCACCCTCCAGAAATAGGCTCCTACCAATACTACAACTCATGTCATCTTTTCTTGGGGTGAAACTGTAGCGAATAATTTCTTAAGAAGCAGCATTGTACCTCTTGTGCCTTTCAGACTATGTAGTCTGTCTGTCTGGGTTGTGATTGATAAGCCTATCCATTAGACCAGAGTGTGACTTTCCCAACTGTAGACATGGCATTTCTTCTGTAGAAGTAATCTTTATACATTTATACATGCATACTCTTTATACATTAAAGGCAAAAGCTCTGTCTAGTTTACTGTCTTAACTGTTAGAGTTGCCAGAACAGATAGCTAAGAAACTGTAAGAGACAAGCATGTAAAAGTCAAAAGTGTAGAGCTGAGAGTACAGTCTGGGGTTTAATTTATACACAGCAAATTCAGGAAGTATGTTGCTGCTCTTAAAGAAAACACTGACAGTTTTTCATGTGTGTACCTATAATTGTAGTGGTCATTGCTTGTCATAAAAGACTGAGAAAATGAATAGAACAGTTGAATGTAGTCAGACCGTTGCAATTTAGTATTAGTTTGTGATAGCTTAAGCTGGTCATTTGTTAGCCAGCAAAATTTAGTTCTGCTGTCAAGTGGATAACTCTTAAGATCTTCCTGTTCTGAATTTCATCAGGAAACCAGCAGAATGGATTCTGTGAAAAATTCTACTTAATAGTGGTAGAGTATACTCAAAACCATTCATTACTACATATGTGGCATTTACATTTGAAGTCAGTTCCTGTCTCAGTAGGTAAGCCCTCCTTGTAATTTTCTGTTTAGAAAAAATCCTCTGGTGAATATATCTGCTATTCAGTGTGTTCTAAAATGTATTTCAGCTTTTTGAAAAGAATATGCAATTCTTCAACTACAAGCTTTTATCACAACCTATTTTTTCTAGACTACTTCTGAATTTTCAGAATGCTGAAGCATTTTAGTTCAGCCTGAGCCCAAAGTTCAATATTTTTTTGTGCATTCTAAGGGCAAATATATTTATCTGGGTTTAATGTAACCTAACAGTTCAGATGCTGTGCTTCTCAGAAGTTTTTGTTCGCAATATTTTGAGTTTACATTTAAGTTCTAAATTGGACCATAGTCTGAAGCACCTGGGTATCAGAGATACGCTTACAATTGTGAACACTTTTTAAAGTTCTGAAATCTGCAGGTTCTTTTTCAGACTACCAAACTACTACAAAAATTGTAAAACTTTTTAAGTAAACTAAGATATACTTCTGTAGTTTTCTGTTAACATTTGCAGATTTTAAGAAAAACTAAATCTGGCATACCGGAGGAGCCTGTTAAAATAATTAAAACCGAATTGTATTTGTCTTACTGTTGCTTTCAAAGGCAGAATTTTTCAGTTACTTTAAGTATTACTGCAATTAGTTTATAAGTTGGTGAGAAGACTAAAGATCTAAATTTTCTGATGTACTTATATGATGGGGACATTACTGATAAGGCTTTCAACCAATTTATTGGTGATTTGCATATTTAAAATCCATCAAATTTCATACTACAATTGTTGAGTTTTATTAAAAAAAAGTAATGAGCATAGGTATCACATAATCTCTGAGATGCTGCATTTTAAGCAAATACTAACAAAAATTTTCTGAAAAATACCTTTTCCCAAATTGTAGGATAAGACATAGAGGTCTTAATTTAATTTTCTCAGGTGTATTGTGCTTCATGAAGCATTAATTTCCATAGATAACCACATATGTACCTCTTTCATCTGCAATTTTTGTGTTTCTGGTTCCAGTTTGACTCTTTCAGGTCTGAAGAGTTTAAAGCTATAACTTCTCAGCAGTTCTAGAATTAGTATGGTAGAATCTGAGGTGTGCTAGAGTTTCTCTTTCAATCTGAATGTGGAAACGCATTTCATTAAAATGAAAGTAATATTTTAAGTCATGTTTTATCTGTCTTTTTGGAACCTGTAAAGTGAATTAAATTATTCTTAGATTACAAGAAATTATTGACTTTTTCATATTAACAATGCAAACTTCTTCAGATGAAAAGATACATTCAAATACACCTGAAGCAGCAACACAAACAGAAGAATTGTATTCTTCACCAGATCCAGAAAAGATCCAATCACCTTTCACTCGAAAGTATCAAGCCTGTAGAGCAAACCTTCAGAGCACCAGCTGGCTTACTCTGTCTTCCAAAATGGTGTATAGTCAAGAGTTGAATTTGCCAGAAGGTGTAGAGATAATAAGTGTAAAGCCATCTGCAGGTTTGTATTTATTTTTTTAAGGGGTCCTTGCCTTTCTGACTTTGATATTAAAATATAAATAAAGTAAGTTTGTTTTATTTTTGTTGTTAAAATTAAAATGCTTGTTTGTGGATCCAAAAGCTTTTCTAAAACTTGCTCCTCTGACTTTATATCTTTGTCCTGACACAAGTACTAAAATAAAGCTTGTATTTCAGGTTTAATATTCCTTGACTTCCCAATTCTTGCAATAAAAGGAATTATGAAAGCACAAATACGGTTTTGAAGTTAATGTTTGGGGTTTTTTTGTAGGATCTATACTTAAAATTTAAGACTTCCATCAATAGTCTTTCAAAAAATATTTTACAAAGGTTTTTATATTTCTGAATGAGAAATGTTGGTTTGATGGTAGAGATGATAAAGATTTGAATTGTAAAATTTGTCTCTAGAGCATGAAATAGAATTAAAGGGTAAATGGTTTCATAGTATTTTTGTCACGTTGTCTCCTATGTGAGGTCCTGCAAACAATCCTCCTTATGAGGAAGTGCTGATTTTTTTTTTTGTTTCAGAATAATAAAATCATAACTGAATAAAAATGTCTGCTTTTTTTGCTTGCTTTTTAATATTTCCCCCATTAAAAGTGTATTTTATTTAATTTTAGGACATCTGAGTTCTTCCTCCATATATCCTGTTTGTCGTGCACCATATCTGCTGGCTACTTCATGCTCTGATGGAAAGGTTCGATTCTGGAGATGCAGAGTTACCACTGAAACATCAGCTTCTTCCATGCCAGAATATGGTGCATATAGTGATGTTACATATGTATGGGAAGAATGGCCATTACTGATTGAGGATGGACTTCTTAGTAGTAGTGCTATTAATGTTCCAGGAAGGCCAACTGAAGTTAGCTGTGCACACACAAACAGGTTAGCAGTAGCATACAAGCAGGTAACATCTAAAAATAGTAATCTTTCTCAAGATTTTATAATGCACGTTAGTATTTTTGAATGTGAATCTACAGGGGGTTCTTCTTGGATTCTAGAACAGACTCTTTATTTAGATGAGATAGGCACCATGTTTGACTCGGGTGTTAGTATTGATAGTAATTTAGTGGCATATAACCGACAAGACGTTTCTCTGTCTCATGGTGGGAATCTTACGCCCAGCGCTAAGCATTTGGTACACTTAGATTGGATGTCTAGGGAAGACGGTTCACATATTCTAACAGTGGGAATTGGTTCAAAACTATATATGTTTGGTCAGCTGTCTGGGAAAATGCAAGAACAAAATGGTAAGGAGATTGTAGCAATCTCCCATAGTGGCAGTACAAAGTCAACAACCCTTTCTAGGTTTGTTTTGCTGCGTTGTGTTGACTTGGTTTCATCTGTAGAGGGGTCACCTCCTTTTCCAGTCTCCTTGTCTTGGGTGCGTGATGGCATTCTTGTAGTTGGAATGGATTGTGAAATGCATGTGTATTCCCAGTGGCAATCTGCTTCCAAGCAGGAACTAGTTAGTACAGATTCCTACAGTGGAAGTACACCATGTATAACTAGCTTAATGAAACAAAGCCAGTCAGCTGCCTCAGGTCTGCATCCACCAAAGCGAACCTTGACCAGATCTATGACCAGTCTTGCACAGAAGCTTAGTGGGAAAAGATCTGCCTGTGATCTGTCTATGGAAGTGGAAGATTCTGGTCTTTTTGAAGCTGCTCATACATTATCTCCCACTTTACCTCAGTACCATCCATATCAACTGTTGGAGCTCATGGATCTTGGTAAAGTACGTAGAGCAAAAGCCATTCTGTCTCATCTAGTGAAGTGCATTGCTGGAGAAGTTGTTGCTATAAATGAATCTGAATCTAATCATGATAAGAGGCTCAGATCTCTGACCATCAGTGCTAGTGGAAGTACTGCAAGAGATCCCAAAACATTCAGCAAAACTGAGACTACAGACTATATCGAAATAGACTCTGTTCCACCATTGCCTTTGTATGCTCTGCTTGCTGCAGATGATGATTCATCTCATTCCTGTTCAGAGAATTCCAATAATCAAAATAGTCAAAACAAAAAAGATATAACCAAAGACAATTATGAAGATCTCTTTCAAAATACTACTGTAAATACAGATGAGCTTGTTACATTTGATACAGATGAAGACAGTTCGAAACCAAGTGTCATCGACCTTTCTCAGTATAGTCCAACTTACTTTGGACCAGAACATGCTCAAGTTCTTTCTCGTCACTTGCTTCATTCAAGCTTGCCAGGTCTGACTAGGATGGAACAAATGTCATTGATGGCCTTGGCAGATACGATTGCTACTACCAGTACTGACATTGGAGAAAGCAGAGACAGAAATCAGGGTAAGCTGTCTGTTCCAAGTTAAATATACTATTGTTCTTCACAACCTTTTTTTGAGTTTTTCCTATTTTGGAATATATTTGTGGCTTATGAAAACATGTCAGTTTTGTTTCATAGTATAGCCCGTATTATTTACTGTGTCATCACAGTATTTAACTTTTAACTAGATTTTCATGTCTTCAGAATTGCATAAAATCAGATTTTTTTATTGCTGTTAGTGCCAGTATTTGTCCATCAGTGCACATACCATAATTGTTTCTAATACATTTTTGAAGAGACAACTTTCTTAATAGACAATGTTTGATGCACTATGTAGAGAAATTGAGAAATACATTTATGGATTTTTTAGTATTGTAACAGTTTTTGTTTCTTGCATTGTGAACAAATAACTTCAAAACTTTTTATATTTGAAGTTTTTCTCTTCTTTCTTGAAGGGAGGAATTGGGACTTAATCTATTATATTCATGAATTTAAAGCAGTAATAGTCACATTGTAAAGTATTTCTTCTGTTAAGACACCCAGTAGCTACTTTTATTAGTTTTTCTAAAGTGTGTATAAAAATACTTAATTCCAGGTGGAGAAACTCTTGATGAGTGTGGTTTAAAATTTTTATTGGCTGTTCGCCTGCACACATTTCTAACAACTTCACTTCCTCCTTTACATCGAGCTCAGCTGCTTCACCAAGGTAACTGATGTGTTTTCTTGGTGTTGGGGTGAATCTTAGTGGTGTAGTTGTGTATATGATTTCTGTGCTATCAACATATCTCTGAAGATTCAATGAGTTTTTGTTTTTTTTTAAATATTCTTCAATATGAATATATGGTAGAGCAGAAAAAAACCATTTTATTTTAGGAAGAGGTCTTTGAACTGAAGTGGTTTTTTTTCCCCTAACAAATTTTAACTTTTTCTGTTTCCCCAGAAGAACTGGCTTTTCTGTACTTCTAGAACTATCTTGTTCCAATAACCTTCTGCTGGAATAATGCAGTAGAAAATAGAGTACCTATTTACTTTATGTTTTTAATACATATTTGTAAAAAAATCTCTTGCAGTCTACTCAGACTTTGAATGTTTTTTTCATGTGCTTACTGTAATTATCCAATGAACTATTTAGAATAGTTTTCTTTGGTATAGTTTTAAGTAGTTCCACCCCATATGGCAGAAGACAGAATGAGATGGATTTGATTATGCCTAATCAAATCTAAAGGACTGGCTTTGATTTGCTTCTTTACCCTTTCATTAGTCATGACAGTTGATGGCATTTCCAGTCGCATGGCATATCACCCCTCAGCTACACCAGAGATTGGAATTTGCCAGGACTGCCACAACAGAGTACTTCTGAGTTAGCTCTTTGGTGGAATACTTTTAGTTGAGATACTTCTGCTTGTGCCAATCTCAGAAATTGCTGAGAGTAAGAAGTACCTCTAAGACATCTACAGAGGTGCAGCTGAGTGTGCCTCTGTGCAAAGAAGCATCTTGTGGCCCACACTAGAGTTGTAATTATTCATAGCCAGCTATGCTGCTGCTTAATAGTTGCTGTCTTCCTCAAGTGATTTTTTTTCCTTCCAATTTTGTTTTGTATCTCTATCCTCACACCTGTTCTCTACCATGATTATCTGAAACTTTGCATTTTCTAATCCAAGTCAAAATAGTGAGCCTACCTTTTTAAACTTTGGAAAACTTAATTAGTGTGTTGCACTTCATGTCATGGCTAATCTTAATGCCTCTATACCTCCCACTATAGGTATATTTGAACTTCAATTGGTAACTTTGTTCTTTGCAAACTTACGTAAAGACTTAGCAGGTTAAAAAATTTTTTCATCTCTGTGAGCTTTCTGCAATATTTGATACGTAGTGCTTAAAAATATTCTTAAATTTCTTTGCCTCATCACCAATGCACCTAAAGTCTAAAATAAGCAGTTCAACCTTCTTCCCTTCTCCCTTTCCCACCCTTTGACTTCAGATTCTGTATTATTTTATTATTTAATAACTTTTTTTCCCCCCCCTTTCTTAATGGCTAATTATATAGGCTTATCTACTAGTCATTTTGCCTGGGCATTTCATTCAGTGGCAGAAGAAGAACTACTGAGCATGCTTCCTGCAGTGCAGAAAGGAGATCCAACATGGTCAGAACTCAGAGCTATGGGTATAGGATGGTGGGTTCGAAATATCCATAGCCTGCGGAAATGCATAGAAAAGGTAAACATAGCATTCCTAAACAAAATTACCAAACTTTGAAACAGCTTTTCTCTGGTGTTTCCCTTCTATTTATGGGTGTCTCGGTCTTGTTTTATGGGTGTCTCTTAAAATCTAAGATATGTTCGGTGTTTCTGAAAATTTCATGCAGTGTTTTTTTGTACATGTAGTTTACTGTAGGTATATGAACTTCTGCATTTAACTTTTTTTAAATACTTTAATTTCATATTCAAGTGTGAAGTACATTTTGGGGTTTTAGCTATTCCATTTTGAAGGTGGCAGTGTACAGTGCTTACTGTGGATGCTCAAGATACAGATTGAGCATAGTGTTGATTTTTATAACAAAGTCAAGTAACAAGTTATGGAAAAGTTTCTCTTAGGAGAAGTGGGGTCAGCTAAGATGTTTTACATCTGTCTTGCAAATTAATACATTTCCATGATAAAACCCTGTATTTTAGTTTGTTTATTTTTAAATATGTATTTAAATCATCACACATGTGTCAGTAAGCCTAACCTCATTATCACTGGTTTTAGGCTCTTGGAAAAGCCATGTGTATTGAGCTAGAAAATGACATGCACAAGATACTTTGACTACAAAACACAAAGTGGTAAAATGCATGTCTCTACTTTTACTTTCAATCTTCATCAATTAATCATCACTTTATGAAACTTATCTGCCTTGTATTAAAAAAATTTCTAGTATTCTGGGCCTGCATCTAAGGTTACCTTACACAGGTCTCGGACTATTCTTCCTGCCACTTACCCTTTTTCCTTTCCAACTGCCAAAAGTAAACTCCTGAGAACAACTTTTCTTCTGTTGTGACTAGTCCCAGCCTGTTTTTCAAGTGTCCATCTGTCCTTTGATTACCAGAGCAACTAATAAATCAATTTTCTTACGATTTCAGGAACTGATTTTTGAATGTATGCATTCCCATTTGATCTGCCAGAAAGCTTCCAGAACTGGAAAAGCATTAGCTAAATGATAATAAACTAAAACAAGAGGTTGTAGCTGTGGTATTTTCATGCTTGATGTCAGACTTACAGTGAGAAGAGGGTTCCTATGTTAATAAGAACTTCCAAGCACTGTGGAGCATGGGATAACAGCAGCAACAAGGATTCCATTTAAGATTAATTTACATTTTGGTTCTTTTTTTTTGCCATTTAACTGTCTTCACAGGTGGCTAAAGCAGCCTTTCAGCGAAACAATGACCCACTGGATGCAGCCATTTTTTACCTTGCGATGAAAAAGAAGGCTGTGATCTGGGGATTATACAGGTAGGAGACATGCAAGCCTTTACATGGATTTTCATACTGTCTGGTATAATTTTGGGCAAAAAGTTAAATGTGATGGTAATCAAAACCAGCCCAAATCTTACCATTGAAAGCTGAGATTCAATTTCTAAGTTAGTCACTACATTAAAAGGGTAGTTTTTAAGTTTCTTGTAATTACTAGGTAAAGTAGTTGCTGTTTCTGAAGGTAGATGCTTCAAGTTTTAGGACTTCTGAGGACTAGCTGTGTAGTGTGTGGACTGGTATTTCCTATGTACAGTTCAAGGTCGAAGCTTTTTACAAAGTAGTTTGCATTGTTACTTGCTTTTAGGAGCTCACCTGGGAAAAGTGAGCTTTTCTGTATTTGTATCAGACTAATTGAAAACACCATTATTTTTGTATTTAATAAAGTTTTTTGATTTTTAAATATGAAGCCTCCTGTGCTCCCAGTGGGGTGAGAGCCTCTGCATTTACTATTGTAAAGGTCTGTGTAAAATGAAGAGCCATAATGCATATAATAATATGCATAATAATAATATTATATAATAACATTTTTATCAATTATGTTCAATATGCAGGTCCCAAAAAGATAATAAAATGACACAGTTTTTTGGAAACAACTTTACTGAGGACAGATGGCGTAAAGCAGCACTAAAGAATGCTTTTTCTTTGCTTGGCAAACAGCGTTTTGAACATTCTGCAGCATTTTTCTTATTGGCTGGACACTTAAAAGATGCAGTGGAGGTAATAAAATAAACTTTTTTTAATGTTTAAGACTGTTTTGTTGACCCAAACTTACAAATATATTGAAAGTGACTTGAGTTTTGCATTTATATCACCTGTGAAGATTATTCTGGTTTGTTTGTGCTCTTACCCTCCCTGTAATCCCCCCCATCCAAATTAATGACAAATACAAATCCTTGATTTTTACATTTCGGTTCTGATTTAGCTCTCATATTAATGATACTAAAAAGTCCCATGGTTAATTTCTCCATAGTAATATTAAGAGGCCTACCTACCATTAACTTGCTTTCAGATTGTCTGCCCTGTCATATATGAAAACAACATAGTTTTTCATTAATAAGTTCTAGATCTGAAGATGAAGGCTTTGTGGCAGTGATGTGGGTTGGCTCCTAGAATCCCATCACATAAAAAATTTTTGAATTGAAAAATTAGGAGGAAATTAATCTCTCTTATAATGAAGGATTTGGTCTATGAAGCTTTGGAAGAAAAACTTCCAGCTTCAGGAGGTGGCATTTGCACTCTGACAATGATTTATTGAAGCCAATTGATTTCAAAAATCTATTGTAGTGTCAGACTTAAACTGAAGAAATTGCAATTCAGATCTTGCATATAAGAAGAAATTCCAATTCAGTTGGCCACAGCTATTCTGCATAGTTCTTGATCTTCTTCTATGGAATTGGTAGACCTACTTATCTCAATCTGAACAGATCCACGTCACTTCCTGTCTTGTAATAATTTGAACTAGAGGAGAAATTATAATCCTTGATCTTGTGAATGTATTTTCTATTAGGTCTGCCTTGAAAAACTGAATGACATTCAATTGGCTCTTGTAATATCAAGACTTTATGAGTCGGAATTTGAAGTCTCTAGTACTTATAAATCTGTACTCCAGAAGAGAATTTTGGGAAGTGTGTTTCCTGGAAAAGAGAGCTCAGGAAACATGCACCGTGACCCTTTTCTGCGAAGTATGGCTTACTGGATTTTGGAAGATTATAGCAAGGCTCTTGACACTTTGATTAAACATTCTGTTGAAGAGGAAGGAGGTAAGAATATGAGTATTTTGCCTGTTAGGTTGGTTTTAACTTGTTGTTCATTTAAGTAGTACTTTCTTAAAGGCTAGTCTGAACAAGACCAGGTACTGCACAGTTGCTTACCCTTGCTAGTAAATAACTTGCTCTAGCAGTTCGTGTGGTTTCTATAGTAAATGTGGTGACTGTGTTGTTGTTATCCTGTATCCCATGGATGGTTACTTAATTTATCCTTAAGTATGTGAATATCAGGATAATGAAAATACAACCTTGCCAGTGATGCTGCTGTTTTTCCAGCAGCAGCTTAAAGATGGAGACAAATTATCTTCATTAGTTCATTTGACTCCATCACAACATAGGAATAAATTTCTGATTGCAGTTACATAGCAGATTCTGGAAGATATAATGTTTTGTAGCTTTTAGTCGTAGGGAGTTAGCGTGCTAGGTAGTTCCTGTCCTGGCTGCTGAGAGAAGCTTGATGGGGATAAATGATGACTCAAATCCCCAGAATTGTGTAATTAATTTTAAAACCTGATTTCAGTAGAAGTTACATGCCTCTGGTTAATCTTGAGCGAATGAGGGATATAGTGTTCAGTTGCTTGTCTTGATCACATCCTCCTGTGTGAAATAATTTTTAAATGTTACTTATTCTTCTTTAATCAATTCAGTGACTTGTTTGTGGTTTCTTGTTTTATTTTCTTACAAGGTGCTCTTTCATATACTTCCTATTATCTGTAGTTAGTTGTCCCATTATGCTGAGAGAGAAAACAGTAAGGGTCTATCTCAGCTAACCTGTACTCCTTGAAAGCTGTGTGAATCATCCTGTGCTGATGATTATGTCTTTTCAGGGTTTTTCGTGCTGTTATTTTTGAGCATGAAAATAAAATGTATAGGTCCTGCACTGCTGTATAATTCACTTATTTGTATGTAAAACTGATGTAAATATCTATAAATGTTATGGATTTTCTAGTTTTTATTGTAAGTTGCATTTTTAAGAGGTAGACAACAAAAAATCCAAAATGTTAAGTAAAAATCTTCATTAAGATGTAACATCTTATTGTTATTTACTGATGGAGACTTCAGAAATCTAAGCTGAACAGGAACGTGCTCTTGTTTGACTGTAGTAGAACTGGCCTGACTGCAAAGAAAAGAAATGACAGCTGTTTTAAATTAAGTCTTTACTCTCACATTCAAGCCACTTTTTGTAGTAGTGATTAGTTTTGGCAATATCCTCCTTCCCATGGTACTGAAATGATAAAGGTGCAAAGGAAGATGAAAATGGAGGTGCAATGAAGGAAACAGTAGAATTAATATTAAAATTTAATAGCCTTGTGATGAACTTAGAACTTTACTGATTGATTATTCATAGAGAATGGTAGATTTTCCTCATGATGCAATATCTTTTCAGATGAAGGAGATGACTCATCAAGTAACCCTGCAGTGTTTAACTTCTATAACTATTTAAGAACGCATCCTCTCTTGTTGAGACGTCATTTTGGCTCTTCTGATACATCTTCCACACACATTTGCCTAACAGTAGAAAATGGATTAGCTGACAAAATCAACCTAGGCGAAAGACAGCTGTTTTTCACCACTGCATATGCTCATCTAAAAGCTGGTTGTCCTATGTTGGCCTTAGAAGTGTTATCAAAGATGCCCAAAGTTGTCAAGAGGTCAAAGTCGTTCTGTAGATCTCCTAGTTTAATGGATACTAGTAAAGATTTCTCACCATCTTCTCCAGTTAAAGAGTTGGAAACAAAAGACAAATCTTCAAGTGTTGATTGGTCACAGCCAATATTGAATGGTCTGGGTTCATCTTCAGATTGTTCATCAGGAAAACATTCAAGTTCCACTCTCTCCTTTGACTGGAGCCAGCCAAGTGTGGTATTCCAGGATGAACACTTGAAACTACAGTCAGACAGTGATGAAGGTGATGAGAGTGAAGATTCTTCCCTGGTAATGAAAGAGCTAAAACCTCTGAAGAAAACTGAAAAACTATATGAAACAAGTTCTAGTTACACAGAATCTTTCAGTGTAGTTGGTGACAAAGATATTCTAAGTCCATCAGAAGATATTATTTCAGCACAGCTGAAGTTTAGAGCATGCCTGAAAATTCTGACTGTTGAGCTTCGTACACTGTCCACTGGTTATGAGGTAGATGGTGGGAAGCTGAGGTATCAGCTTTATCAGTGGCTTGAAAGAGAAGTGGTAGCTCTTCAAAAGACGTGTGATTATAGTGTTGAAGAGATACAGTCAGGAATTAGTGTGGTGCCAGAAGAAGCTACATTACATGAAAACACTGAAAACTTAGCTGACCAGCAAAAAAATATGCTACAGAAAGAAGACTTCCAGAAAAGACGTCAATGGCTACTGAAATACCAATCTCTCCTAAGAATGTTCCTTAGTTACTGTATACTTCATGGCTCTCATGGTGGAGGATTGGCATCTGTCAGAATGGAATTAATTCTGCTGTTGCAGGAATCTCAGCAGGTATGTGGGGGAGCTTAGTTTGTGTTTTCTCTGCTTCAGGTTTGTTGTAGATTTTTTTGTGTGTGTGTGTGTTTTGTATTGTTTCCCTTTTACAGCATACACTTGTTTTATAATAAATAGAACACTGTTTTTAATGTATTATGTTTTCTGTTGGTTGTGGGGTTTTTTGTTGTTTAGAATCCCCTTTCCTTCTTTCAGAGGCTCTTCAGTTACCTTTAGGAAGCTGTACTATCACTTCATGTGTGTTTATTATTTGTTTTTAGGAGCAGGCAATACATATACCTTCCAGCCCTCTACCAGAGCAGAGCTACATACCTCTCCTATTTGCTTGCACAGCTAGCGCCAAAACAGTGGTGGCTAATCCATTGCTACATCTTGGTAACTTAACTCATGATATATTACATGCCATAATAAACCTTGATTCACCACCTCATCCAGATACTCAGAACAACAAGGTGTGTATTCTTTTATAATTGCTTGAGATTGTTGTTGCTATTGTCCAGTTTGCTGACGGCATAAAAACTTTCTGGTGTGCCTACATGTGACAAGTAATAAAACTGTGGAACATAACTATTCTCTGTAGTACTTATCTTGGGCTAAAAGAATGTCCAGTAATTATTACTTATTGCTGAGGTGCTGATCACCTGTTTCAACAGGCTGAAGTAGATTGGCCTCTGGTAGGACTATTGGATGTTTGTCCAAGATGACATCTTTTATGGAAAACATGTTATACTGCACTATCAGTGTCTTTATCACAATGTGATCATTTTTTCTGTTACATTAGTGGTAAACTCTGCATTTCAGTCCTAGAGCTAAGTAAAATTAAGTTTTGAAGTATAAAAACTGATTGTCACAAAGTGCAGCAAACTCAGACTTTTTTGTGAAACAGTGTATGTGTTCATATAGTAAAATACAATCTGTTTTTTTAAGTTATGTTGCTGTCAGATTTTTTCTGTATTTAACTGTGGACTGGTACCAAACTTAGAGTGTTAGGCTAAATCATGTATTTGTTGTGTCCCAAATCATGGTTACTTTTATTAGGTGTTTCTCAATAGATAGCTCAGTTCTTAGTCCGTGCTTCATTTCAGAGAGAACAAGCAAATAAACATAATAAACTAATTTTTTTTAACTGAACTTTTTTGATCATCAGAGTCTCTAGCTCTTCATGTGTGTTTTTGTGATATGTTAAGAGAAGTATCAGCTATGATAATTGTGTGTGTGTGTCCGAGAGCTGCACAAGAATTGGTCAAAAACTTAGCTGCATTATAATTTTCATTCTGAGGTAAAGCTTTTCTATTCTGAGCCGCATATTGCTATTGTCAGGGTATAATCACTTATAACTATGATATAGAGGTTTAATATGTTGTTGTTTCCTAATTGAAAACACGGCCGCTAGAGCTGACTTGTGATTATGTGTTTGTGGGATGAGTGTTTCCCCATGCTTTTCATTGCAAAGTGAATTGACTTATCTGAAACGAATTTTGAAGAGAAGGTGGCTTTTAAATGATTTTTGCCATAAGTGCTTATACCTTCCATATTCAGTGTTTGTTCCACTTACAAATCGGGATGCATGAAAGGCTATGATAGTAACCACCGTACATCTTGTGTAATGTTCTATAAAACTCTGTCTTACAGATTTATGTAATGCATACCTTAGCAGCATCACTCTCTGCTTGCATCTACCAGTGTCTTTGTGATGGCCACAGCTACAGGTAAAGATCTATGAAAAGTACTCTTCAGACAATGGTCAACACACTGTCTTACTGTAGTGATGGTACAGAAGGCAGTGCTCACACCTGCCTACATCTAGAAAAGGCTATCCCTTAAATAGTTTTAGACATAACTTTTTTTTTTTATAAATACAACATCCCACTTTTCTGTTTCACAGCTCATTTCAAGCAAATCAGTTCACTGGAACAGTGTATCAGACAGTGCTATTAACTCAGCGCCATTCTGTAAGAACAAGCAGCTTAGAAGAAACAGTGACTCCCAATACATCACCTGCTCAGTGGCCAGGTATCTAGAGTTGATTTGTTACTTTCCTCTTAAGGAAGACTTAATTGTCTGGATCCACTGTAAGAGCTTGTAGCTATGCTCTGGACTTTCTATTAGTGTTTGTAACAGCTGTGTGGTAAAAATAAGTTCTTACAATAAAATTTTATCTTCATTTTTCAAAAGCTGTAAGCTAGTAATTCTGGTTATCCACTAAGTCAACTTGATTTATATTGCTTTCTCATGCTAAAAAATATTAATGGGGGCTCTAGTAAAGCGCAAGTAAATGGAAAGCAGGGTGAAGTATTGCCCTGCGCTTTACTTGCTCCACCTACAGGCAACAGATCAGTCTCACCGTTACTCTATTTCCTTACTCCTCAAAAGGACTTAGAATGCTATCTTGGTTTCTGCTACATCTCAGAACAAGTGTTACTTATGTACCACTTTAGAACTAACTATTGACAACGAGAAGTTTGTAATGAATTATGTTTTTCTGTAGCTCTAAAATCCACATGGGAGCATCAGGTAATTCTTAACATGTGCTGGGATCTATGCTAATAAAGCTATACTGGTCATATTAGGGGGAGTGTAAGCTATGTGGTGTATGTCTCTATGAGCTTCAGTTTACAGCACTAACTTTAATGTAAGTGTAACCAAGCAATATGCTTTCATATTGCAGGGTGATTTTTTTTTCAGTAAGAAAATTTCACATTAAAAAAACCATAAGATTTTAAGGAGAACCTTAACTAGTCTTTGTGTTTGATACTATACTGCTTTTTCTTTTCTGCAAAATGTTCTCTCACTGAATCTAGAGATTTTAGAGAAAAATCAGATTTAATCTGTTTCAGAGTTAAGTTTCTAGTGAATGAGACAAGGGATTTTTTAGCAGTTGTGCTTATAGGTAACATCACCTTGAACAGATTTTTTTTAAGAGCTTCACATGCTTTAAATGTAAATGGGAAAATAAGACACAAAGCAGAATTTTTCAGCCACCACTATTTGTGTTTTTCTTTCTATCACTTTACATGGTTGCAGCCACATCTGAAACTCTGCAACCTGTGGGAGCATAAAAACACTATAAGATGTTTAGTACTTGGGTGAAGGAACACTTGTCAGACAATGCATAGTTCAAGTTAGTGCCCATGATTTTTGGTTGCTTTTACCACTGTAAAACGAGAATGCAGCATTTCAACTTAGTGGTATGCTGGAGTTACAAACCTTACTGGTGAAACAAGCACCAAAGGAAAGCTGATGAGCAGATTAATATTCTTATTTGAAGTATAAGATTTAGATGCTATGTGTTGTATATACTGTGAGGCATGGGCTTAAAAATAAAGTGCTAACCCTTTGCTGAAAGAATCGAGGAGGCAGAAAGAGAGAGCTTGAGACATGGAGACAAGAAAAATTTGTGTAAGTAATTTAACTAACTATTGAATGTTGTATTATAGAGTTTCAGTATCAGAGAATTGAATTAAAGCTGCCAGTGTTCTATTTGATGTATGTCCCAAAATTTGAGTGCCTTTTTGTGATTTTATTCTCTTATTCTGAAAAGTGGCTGTGTGTTTTCTTTAACTGTTAGTCCAAAACATGAAACTGAAAAGCTATAATAAACTGTTAAAAATAAATAGCATGCCACTGTCCACTAGAGTTTTCAGTTTACTGTAAAATACTGTAAAGCTTAGAATTTTTCTACACTAGAAGATACTAAATAATGTAGGTTGCTAGCCAGAATACCCGTGATAATCCGTAGTATGTTGACACTCATATATATGCTTTTTTTTTTAATAAACAGGAATAACAGCTCTAATACGTCTCTTGAATTCTGCTGGTGAGGAAGCTCAGCCAGGTCTCACAGTCTTACTTTGTGAAATTCTAACTGCGGTCTATCTGAGTCTGTTCATCCATGGCCTAGCAACACATTCTAGCAATGAGTTGTATAGAATTATGGCTCATCCACTTAACAACAAAATGTGGTCTGCAGTCTTTGGAGGAGGAGCTCATATGCCCAGCAGAGGACAACTACAATTGCAGACAAAAACTGGTTAGTTCTGTTGCTTTACTTACATTTGTCTTCTGGGTTTTTAAAGAAAATTATGTGACTGCTGAAAGTTTGAGTAATTGCTTTAAATAGTTCCTGTTCAGTGAGAATTCAATATGTGTTTAGATCTGCAAAGAAAAACAAGGATATAAAATTGTTGGCATAGATATTGTGTGGAAGAGATTAGGAAGCAAAAGTGAATGTTACGGAAGTAAGGTTTCCAAGTAGCACAACTGCTGTAATGTGAGTGGGTTAAGTTCATTTTAGGAGAAAATTTTCAGTAGTATTACAGCCTAGTTTTTCATGTTAATTTTAAAGCTTTCCAGTTCTCTCGTAACAGGAATATATTCCCATTTTACGAATACAGTGTATTTTCTCTCTTTGGCAGGTAGGCACTTCCCAATGCCTAGCCCACATCAGGTAGTAGTGTTCTCCATGGAATGCGTGGGGTTTTCCAAATCCCTTACCGCCTTCAGTACTCATAGTCCTACCAAATCTTCAGGCAAGATACTAGATTTAGTACTAGGCCTCTACATGCAGTTTGCTATGTGTGATTTATTTTATTTTTTTTTTGCGTATATAGAAAGACAGAAAAACTTCTGTTTGCAAGCCATGATATCAAAATTTAAAATGTTTTGTAATGAAAGCAGCAGTTGAATTGGGCCTTTTTAAAGAATAAAATTGACAGTGCTATTGTATTCTTACTACACTTAATTTGAAATCAATATTAAATATAAAATTACTTTGACCATGGTTTGAAAGGATCAGAAGTGTTTCATATCTTTGCTGGAAAGCTGCTTGTTTTGCTTTTTGAATATAAGCATTATTATGCATGTGGATTTCTAAGTGTTCATTATAGACATTACAAAGAAAAGGTGTCTTGTTGATATTAAATTTTGGTGGTCTGATAACCCTTTAGAAAAGCAAACAACCTTCAAGTCTTAAAATCTAATTATTATAAATCATCCTGAGGTCCAGAATGAATTCTGTGAGGCTTTTCTCTTTGATACAGATTTGTGCTTTGTAATTCAGTTGGATTTCTATAAAATAGAGCAAGAATCGTACAGATTATCTATTTTTTTAAAATGAAGATTTTGTAAATAGAAATTTACTTAAACCATGCTGACTTTGTACATCACATTTGAATATATAGATATATATATACAATTTTTATTATTGGTATTATTGCTATTAGATTTATGTTACATATTAAAATGTCTTACCTTGCACTTAAGGAAAACTGAAAATGTAGTCTGTTTACAGTTTTTCAGACATTTAGTAAAGTATTTTCAGAGTAGAGATCTTTAGTCAAAGGTGAGTTTTTAATGTAGATCCGATTGGTTTTCTTTGTGGTACTGAATAGTTCTCATTATCATTTTGTAAAGGTAAATATATTTGCCATATCAGAATTATTGGAAGGCATACCTGTCTTTTGTTGACAATTCTAAGTTTCCTAGGTGTTGGTAACTATATGCTGAGGTGTACTGCTACTACTGTTTTAAAATGATAATTGTTTTTATATAGAAACGTATTCTGAATTGTATACCAAGTACTTGTCTGCTGCACATTTTTCTTAAAAATGAATGCTGGCTGTTTTATCGCAGAATTAGTAAAAATGTTGCTGGAAGAATGAAGAAGCTGAAACTGAAAATCTGAGGGACCTTTTTAAATAGTAGTTTGTAGAGATAATCAAAGACGGCAAAAAGGGCCTAGAGGGGCTGTGGAGTCTCCATCTTAGGAGTTACACAGAACTTGAACAAACTAGGCCATCACCTAAGGCAACTCTGTTCGGAACAAGGAGTTGGACCAGGTCCCTTCCCAACCTACATAGTTCTTGGATTCTGTAGATTGGTTATTTGATTTTAATGCATGTTTATTTGGAGCAAATTTGTGGGAAAGGATTTTGGAGAGACACCTTTCTCTGTCACTTTAAATTAAAAAAGAAAAAAGGAAGAACTGAAAAAATAGACCCCTAGTGAAGGAGAGGAATCAGTTTAAAATCAGCTATATTTCTGTGCCTTTACTGTCACCTCTTACTTTTTCTTCTGACACTCAGAAATGAACACTGAGAAGTGACAGGAATGCTTGTTCTGGTGAATCATAGAATCACAAGATGGCTTTGGTTGGAACGGACCTTAAAGTTAATCTAGTTCCAACCCCATGGAGGTGACATCCACAACCTCCCTG
>VZRW01011643.1:0-30351 GCA_013398125.1 Aegotheles bennettii | reverse complement strand
TAGATATTTACATTTATATTATTTAATAATATTTAGTATTTTATAATAGTATTTGTAAATTTGAGAATCAGCTTAGGTTGTCTCTGAGGATTTAGTGATTAGTGCCTTAAAGTTGTCTTTGTAGGCTGTACTTTTAAATGTTTATCTACATACTAGAGGTAACCACATAAAGGTTAGATGCCTTGGGTCCCTGTGGGGTTGAAGGAGTGAGTTGGGTAGCTAAGAATAGGATACAGAAAACTCTGTAACCTCTGAGAGAAGTCTTTCATTTTGTGTCCTACTTACAGAAGATCTGAAAAGATTCCTTCCTCCTCTGCTGAAATTCTCTGCATAGCTGCAGACTCTATTCAGTTATCTTTTCAGTCCTTTCTCAACAACAGCAACCTAATTCATTACATACTTTGATCTCGCCCTCCTTATGTATTTGAATCTCTAATCACCTTTTTTTGAACTTGTCTGGCCTCTTCACAGTTGAGCCACATTGCTCTTGAAGTGTCCCCACTAAACATGCAACCAGACACTAAGTAGAACAGAAGGATCATGCACCCTACTGACAACAGCCATGTTGATATGATCCAGTGTGACTTTGTGACTTTTCTGTCAAGCTTCTGCTAGTGGTAAATAGTACAACACATGGCCAAGTTTGCTCCAGCTGAGTGCTGTGTTTGTATTGCCCACTCAGATGCTGTGGGGAGCATTTGTATAACAAATATTGACAAACATTTCTGTAAGCCCTAGAGCATCAAGGAGCTTCTTCTACTGATCCAGTAAAACAAACCAAGCCTCTAATATGAAAACAAGGACTAACGTCCTGCAAAAATGCCACTGGATATTTAAAATGTTTATTAGAAAATGTGGGAATAAAAATAAAGGAAAATTATTAGATCAATTTTTATTTCCACATATGAAATAGATTGTGTCCAGAAGTGAAAGGAGATGTCACTTGTTTCTAGAGGTTAAAAGACAGGTTATGTCATACAGCCATTGATTTTGAATTGTATTCATGTTTTGGCAAACAGAAAACACTACCCTCCATCCATAGCTCTGCAACTGCAGACTGAGTACTTGTTCCAATTTTCCATTATAAATAATGAGTACACAAGTTTGATCCCAGGTAAATCTTCATGCTGTGTGGCTTTTTAAAATTCAGTCTCCATATAGAAACGAAAAGATTTCTTTTCCACACCACCTCTACCAAAGAACTGACCAGGTGGATGCCTAGATGGCACCACGTTTCTAGTGAATGTAACCCAGAGTCTCCATGTTCTGAATGGCCTCATGCTCCAGAGCAGCCCATGTGATTACAGACAGAAAATTGAATGAACATATCTCCTGATGTTGCCTACAAAAAATGTAATTTGAACTAACTCTTGGGATTTTGTTAAAATGTAACAGAAATCACAGTAAGGTCCTCATTAATATAGTTGAAATGGACCTCCCTCCTCTGCTTATTTATTTTAAATCATCCTGTGTAGTTGCATAGTTCAAGTACTATAAGGTAAAAACATCTAGTTACAAAGGGAAGCAGGGCACACACTGCAGGACCATGTAGCTGCTACTGAAGAGTGTGCTGGTTTAGCAAATGGCTAGGGCAAGCCACAAACCAGACAGAGTTTTATTTCTCTCACGNGAAAATGCATATATATACAAATATATACAACCCAAGCTCAGATGACCGGTGATACAGGCTGCTGAAAGGTCCTTCACTGCAAAGCCGATGGGAAGAAAAGAGTCCAAAACTCCAGCACCCAATGCAGCTGGAATGATGCAGACCACGTGGCGAAGCTGGTAGCCAAAAGCTGGGCCTCTCCTCTGGGCTCCACATGGTGAGCTGCAGGCAGGGGAGTGTGGCAGCAGAGAGCAGAAGAGAGGAGACCAAGAGAGGAGACTGACTCCGAGGGGAAACTGAAGCCGGAGAGACCAGGAGGGCAAGAGCGGGAAGCCCCCCGGCCTCCTGGCTTTTATAGAGTCTGGCAGGAAATGGGTGGAATACTGACATCTGATACCTGACACCCAGACCCCTTTCACAACAGGGGCCTAAACTCCACCCCTCATTCACTGGGTCTTGGCAGCAAAAGCCAATAAGATTTTTGTCTGCCCCTTTGAAACCATAACAAAGAGTTCTCTGATTCCCTGGTAGAGTTTTATTAAATTCTGTAAGATTTTCTCAGAATGAGACAAAACACTGGAGCAACAGACCACTGCATTTATAGTAATTTTGGGATCTTTCAGTCTATTTTGCAGAAAGTATCAATCTTTACATGTGAAAAGAAGATCCCTGCCTTTTATTTTTTAGTGAACTGCTCTCCAGTTCTCTAGTTCTGGTAGTTGATACATGAAGCCTCTTGTAAAAAGTTCCCATATAACTCAGCCTGGGCCGATGCCAAACTGCTCAGCCAGCATGCTGAGGCAACCAAAGCCCATAGCGTTGATGAGCCTGAACAAGTATGTCCTGTCTCTCAAGCAGGGCTCACAAGTTGGGTTCATTACTGTACCAACTGTAGCTACGTAGCTTTTGGATGGGTTGGGCAGAATAGCCCAAAGTGTGGGAGGGCTCAGTTTCACAGAATATACCATGTAAATGGACCCTTGGTGGGTCCAATTTGGGAAGAAAAAAACCCTTCTCATTAGCTCTGGTTTGCTTATGATTGAATAACTGTTGCTGTTCAATTTTCTGTTACACACCCAGCTGAATGTAAAATTAGTGTGTTGCTACAGAAATCAATATGAAGGCCTGTGTCTCAACATACCCATATGTGATGGTAACTTGCAATTTTTCAATTAAAAATAAGCAGGGAAAACAAAAACCTTCTACTTCACAATACTAGTGCGCAACAGATGGGTAAAGCAGCCTTCCTTAGGAGGGGGAGAACGATCAGAACTACAAGAATAGCCACTGACAAATGTGGAATGAGCAATCACCAACTCTAAGTGCTGGGCTCCAAAAATATCCACAGCACATATGGCTTATGTGTATACAAGAAAGGTTACAGAGTGATCTCAACAGATGTCAATGTGCCTCTAGAGGAGGGGCTCTTCCCACCCCTCTGCAGCTGGGAAGGCCAGGGTGTGCTGGTCACTGCCAAGGTGTGTGTGGCTGCTGTTCTTCTCCCTCACACCTTTGCACAGTCGTCTGCTGGGAACAGGGGGTGCCCTTCTGGCACTGGGGCCTACTTTTTCCCACCTTCTGTCCTCTCCTGCTGAATATTATCCGTCAGTCATGGGGGTTTCCACCCAACAGCTCAACCACCTTGGCAGCCATGAGGCTGCCTAACTGTAGGGCAGCCAAGGGAACACACGCAGGAGAGCCTTGCTGGCCCTGGGCTCTTTTTTCTTTACAGTCTCTGTTGTTTAGAGTAGATAGAATGGTGAAAGTCTGCAGGTGTACTGGGGTGACATGAAACACACTGAGCGCACTCCTGTGCTGCTACCCAGTGTGCATGGGTTGTTTGGACTTCTTTGTTCCCACCAGCAAATTTTCCTTGCCCCGGCAGCTTTGCAGCTTGCAAATTCTTTGGTTAGGATCACTTTCCCTTGTTTCTGTGTAAAATGCTGTGCAAATGATTATGCTATAAGCAATTTCTGAGCTGAAATTCTGCTTGCCCCTCAGGAAGGGAATGCCTGTGTGGCATTTATTTGCCCTACTGAACTCATAGATGAAGAAGTCCTGGTGGAACGACAGCTGGGTGAAGTGTACTTTCTCTATTTACTTTTAACTCTCCATCACTACTCTTATATGTTGCTTGCAGAAAACCTGGTTGTTCCCTGATTACAGAGCAGGAATTCCTTTGTGGAAACTTCTGGTAGCACAATCAATTTACAAGTGCTTTGGTGGTGACAAAACCCTGATATGAAAACTTTTTTTGGTAATTGCTCCTTGGTCACATGGCAAATATACTGAGCCATGTACTTTTTATACTAAACAAAAGGAAAAAATGAGAAAAAATGCTGCAGTGCTGTGAACTGTTTTTTACTTCCTTTCAAGGGCAGACTGTTCTTATTGCCTCAAATTTCACTGTGTTTGTGACTTTTTGGAAAGGTATATTTAAGGCTGTTGATTTTCAAAGATTGTGTAGAATGAAAGGTTTGATTTCAAGGTACAGTGTTCAAAGCATACCTATGTGAATGAATGAAAAAGTCAAACACTTTAACAAATTTTTGTCTGTTACACCAGATGTATCAAACCTAGAGCTAATAGGAAGTCTAATGATGGCTTTGCCACAGGCATTACGTCATTTTGGTAAATCATTTAGTCTGATCTATGTCTATTTTGTCTTCCTTTAAATGACAATAATAATACAGAGCTGCTGTAAGGGTGAATTAGTTGCATATTAACAGGGTAATACTTCAGTATGTCAACATTTTCCTCAAAACTGAAATAGACACTAAGGACTCAGTATTTTATCCTTCTGTGAACTACTCCAAGCCAGGCTGAATGGCTGTGGTTGAAACATGCATTTTCTCCATGCTGTTCCAGCCAGCAGCTGGCATTTGATTGACAGGTACTGTGGCATTTTTAAACTTGCTGTCTTCAGGAAATATCCCTACACCCTCCTACTCCCCCACATCCCTACACCTAGGTGATTTCACTTGCTCTAATGACACTTTCTTCTTTTTCTTCAAAGTGAAGGTCGTTTATCTAGTAATATTATACTTATACATATTTATTTTAATTCAAAAAGTATATTTTCATGCTACAACCCCTCAAAGGAATTTGAAATATCTGTGTAAGACTGTAATCTTTGACCTTTAAGAGCCCAATGCTTTTTTTTTCATGCACTTGCTTTGTATTCTGTCATGAAATAACTCTACCTTCAGGTCTCCAAGGGCAAAACAATATTCCTTCTAGCACACAGGGCCCCAGCTTTTAAATAAACATTTCACAGGACCATCTTTTCCCAAAAACAGTGATCTCAGAAGAGAAGAAGATAAATTTGTTAAAGTCCGGTGTTATGAATGTCCGTGGGGCAGTTTAGTCACATTTTTTTTTGTTATAGGTGTGAAAGATGCTGCTGTTGAACATGGTGTTTTGTATGCTGTAACTTCTTGTGCTTTCTGGAAAGGATTCCACCTAAGTCAGTGTTTTGGAGTTTTGAGACCAGTTGAGGAGACTCTGTGTTATTGACTGATGAACTTGAAAGGTGACTTTGGTCAGGACCTCTAGAAATGTCTGCTTTGTCCACAGGAGGAAGGAACTGTAAAGATTTCCTGGATAAGGCATCCTAATTTCTGCCCCATTGATTTTTTTTAAAAAATATTCATTTTTTCTTAATTCCAATTCATCCCTTATCAGTGCAATGAAAACCTGATTTTTCAATTTGGTGACTTTGTCTTTGTGCTATTCTTTTATATTTTTAAAATTTGGTTATATACTGAGGTGATAATTCTCAGTGACATATCAGCCTTTTTCATGATAGATCCAGCATGATGGAAAGAGTCCCTGATAGCTTTCCTCTATGCCTTACTATGTTGAAAGTGGCCTTATGGCTGCAGAGCAGATAATCTGGAAGAGCTGGATATTGTATTTCTGTAAAGCAAGCTGCAGTGAATGGGAAGTGGGAATTTCAGGTCAGACAAAATATGCAGTGTGAGAGCAGTAGTGGGTGGGAGAGTGTCTTGTCGGGTTCCTCAGCACTGTGAGATTGGCATGTCAATGAAAAATTGCCATCCTTGTTCATCACACTTGTGCATGTGTATTGCAAGCTTATGAGAGGGCATTTCTGCAATGCATCTTCTGGGAAAATGCCTGAAGGCTTATAGCTGCATTAGAATAAAAGCAAGTGGCAGTTCGCACTTCCCTCAGGGAAAATTTTGGAGTCTGGTTAAGTCTAGGAGAGGATGCACCAAAAAGATTCCTTTGGTAAAGAGATTCATGTTGGTGTTGCGAGTTGAAATTGGAGATGCTGCAGCTGGGATGGCCACCATCTTGATTAATGCACTGGGGAGTGACATGGAAAATATTCAAAGCTAAAATGAGCTGTTCTTTCTTGAGTAAACATAATTTTGACAGACCTGTAACAGATTCCTGTTCTCTGAGCCACAGACAAGAAAATGATCTGTGAAACACTGTCACTTTGGCTAGAAATATCCTCTGCTCAAGGAAAACCCAACTTCAGTATCTTCAGCCTATATCCACCCAAATCCTGATCAAACCCATATTTATACATTTGTCTGATAATTCTTGGAGGACATCAGGAACAGTAGGTACAATGAGACAGGTGGGCTCTTGTGCACTAGTGCAGGCTTTCCACTGTGTAACAGATTCTCTTTCCTAGCCCAAGAGGAATTTGTTAGCTTTCTCTTTAGTCCTTCCCATACTGAGGGCTGTGCTCTGAAACTCTGAAAATCCAAAAAAGCTTGGTTTCTCAGACTCTCACTGTAGTTGATAGGTAGAGAAAGGCTCATCCTAGGAACTGGCTTACAGTTCATCATATTTTCACGTGAAATTTCCTGAAAATTAACTTTTTCAAACTGTTCCTTAAGAATAGAAATATTAAGGATATTCATCTTTCCTTTCTAGCATAGGATGACAGTGAGTTTACTCTGTTATCTATGTTTCCATATTTGCAAACATCTAGAAATTGTGGTTGGACCCAAACTTTTCATAGATAAATTTCATAAATTTCTTCACCAAAAGAGAATGACAACAACATGTTAAGTCTGTATCAGAAGGCCTGTACTTGTTTTTGCGGTGTGATGGAATAATAGACTCATGAAGAAGGAGAAAGGACTGAGTAAAGTAGAAATAAGCGATTGTAGGAGAGATCTTATTCCCTAGTTTGTTTTGTCAAGCTTTCATAGACATGGCTCCATGTGTAAAATGCTTTTGGAATGTTTATTTTTAAATGGTCTTGCATTCTGAGTTTATAACATAGATATCATGTGGTTGCGTTTAACTCTTACCTTAAATAGCTCTCAGAAAACTGAAGCCTATGTATAATAGAAGACAACCTAAATGAAATGAATTAATTATTTATGAAAAATTTATTACTGTGAGAATAATGTAACATGTACTAAAAACCGCTGTCATGAAACAGCCATGATGTTGGCAAGATTTATGATCTCAGCATGACAGAGAGCAATATTTAACAGATCAGAAGAGGACAAAAAAAGATCTGGAAATTTTAACTCCTGAAATGTGAAAGGTAAATTTAGGAATAAGTATTTTCAGTGCGTGTGTGCACAGAATTTTCTGTGCATTTTCAGTTGTGTTTGTGATCAAAAATAAAATCTGTACAATATTCTGTCTTCTGTTCCACGTGCCACAGTTATGGAGGTACAATGTGGATTTCTTGTAACCATAATAATAAAATACAAAATTTAGGAAGTTTTTTGGATTCAATCCTATCTGAATGTCATTGTACAGACACACTTCCAGTAATTACCAATCTTCTCCATCATAACAAAAAACCCTATGCACAGTTCATTTCCACACAGAGTGAGAAGCTTAGAATTCTCTAAAGGAAGTTTTCAAAACAGAGGCCATCTCTGTTTTTAAATCAGAATATCACCTTAAATATCAGGAAGTGCCAGCTGGTGTCAGCTGTACCAATTTCCTTTCCTCTGGGACTGGAATTCCATTCAGTCTAAATTTCTTATAACTGGGAGGGTTCACATGTATATAAACTACTGGATTTATATATATTGAACTTCTGCATTCAGATACAGTAAAGTACAACAACAAGAATTTGAATCCTTGATTTGGGGGTAAGCTTTATGTCAAAAGAATGACATTGTATATATATCTTCATCAAAAGCAAGAACAGACATTAATTTGTCTAGGCTTAGAAGCATGAAATGTTCTTCAAGGTTAATTGTTTAGCTTATTAAAACTAACTTGCTTCCTGATTTATAAAGCAGCAATCCATTAATGCGCTAAACATTCTCACAGTCTGTTGTAAAGAGTATCTACTGAAAACAAAATAAACTTTATGATATATGAAGGTCAGTTGAACCAGTTGTTTCCTAGTTTGTCTTCTAGTTTGGTTTTTATATGTGAACTTAAGGTTTTATATTTTTTTCCCCACATTTTTATTATATTTCCTTTTATTTTAATTTTGAAGTGTAGAGAAAGATAATAAATTTGGATATTGCATAGAACTACTTTTAGCTACAGTTAAGATAGGCAGGACCAGGCATGGTCTTGATGCGTGCTTGATCTGTGCTGGAAGAGAAAAATCAGCCTGCGCTGCAATTAACAGTTGATGTCTGCTGCCAGTTTTGTGCTCTGGATATCAAGGAATATATTGGTGAATACCTGTGTCACTCAAGACACCACAATTCCTCTTTTTGTCCCATTGCTGACAGTAGAAGCTGCTAGTGCTTAATTCAGAGCCTGTTTCCAGGATTCCTGACCTGACCTCTACCTTCCTGTTCATGGTAGGAGAACCTCAATTCTGGCCCAAGCTCTCTACACCCTCAGTGATGCTCCTTCAGGCTGGGGATGCAGGGATTGGGTAGTGTTTGTCCAGGGAATAAGAATGTAGTTGATGTGGGAAGATGGAGCTTTTGAAGAAAGGCTGCAGATGTGTTGAGTAGGTCCTTTTTCCTTATGCCATTGCTTATGCTATTCTCTCCACTGGAATATTGTTAGATCTGGCTCTTCTTGTCCAAGAATAAAAGCAGTATCAAGCTTAATCTTTCAGCAACCCACGATATTGAGAGGAAGGAGATTGCATTAGTCTTCATTAAAATATTGTTTGAAAAAAATTACTTGAAATGCTGGAAGATTAAATTCACCACCTTTGTTTTCTCTGTTAATGACTGAGAAAGTTTGCAGTCATGGGATTTGATTCTTTGTATAACACTATGAACAACTTTTAATATAAATTGATATTACGTATATTTCTGAAGTAGATATATAGTCTTTTACTATTCTACTTACAGCAAGTATGTACTTGATTGTCTATACTCTTCTACATTTTAAAGGTAGAACAGTAACCCCTTTCCTTTTACTTTGACTATAGTTTTCCAGAAGATAGGAATAGTCACTGCAATATTTTGAATCTATTTCAAGATATGTCAGCTTGCAGGCTGTTTACTGTGGTTTAATATTTGAGTCTATCTTTAAATTTTTAAAATTACTTCATTTTATTTGTCATATTTAAACTCATTTTTATAGTGTTTGAAGCCAAGCTGCTTGATCATTAGAATTTAGTTCAATAACATGAAATATGTTCTAAAGTTGCTGCAGTAAAAATGGTATCATACTGTTCAAGATTTATTTGAAGTTAACAGAAGACATGAGACAAAATTTGCCCTTTTAATATTAAAGTCACATTCTGCCACTTGGCTTCTGAAGAAAGGTCAATTTATTTTCTTCCAGTTAACGTTTTTCTACTTTGAGGCACTTATGTTACTGAAGTTTTATCATGAGTGCCTCTGTCCACTCTGCACAGCTCCAATGAGTGTCCTTTTTAAAATGAGATAAAAGCAAGATTAAAATAAGGATTGTGAATATAGCAGGATTGCATATGTTGCTCCTGATCCTGACAGCTTTTTATTAGGTTTATAAAAAAATCTTATGTTTCAGGATAGTATGTAGGAGTCCTTTTTAACTTCTCCATGCACAACTAGTAAAGTACAGTGTAGTAAAGGTGGTAATGGTTACAAATAGGAAAGCAAACACTCTCTGGGAGGCTGGATATCATCTGAGAGAACGAATGTTCTGCAGTCCTGAGGGAAACACTTTCTGAGATGCTGGAGTGATTTTATCTTTCTATGAAGTCACCACTCAGAATGACAGGAAGATTTGGTTGGAGAAGATACTTATCTTACAATTGTGGGGGCAGACAGAGAAGCAGGAGTGGGTGGAAAAGGCCTTCCTTTGTATTGTTTTTGTATGGAGCAGTTATAGAATAGTGTGTCCTTTTTGGAAATGTGCTTCTCTAGATCATGGGGAGCTGTGACTGGGATCACATGTCCCTCAATCAGCTCTCATGTTGAGCTGGTTCTACAAGGCACAATTCAGTCTAATCTGCTGAAACTCCACTTTTGCTGGCAATATTATGCTACTGAATGTCTTCTGCTCCTCTTTCTGTCTATAAGGAAAACCTCTTCTGGTCCCAGAACTCGCTTAAATGTGGGGCTGTGAATTGGTAGGAAAAGTTTGCTCTGAATTTGTTCAGGATGGCAGGATGAGAAAGCACTGAAAAGCCACTTATTTTCACCTCTTGTGTGTTCAAAGATGCTTGTATGTTTTTTTCTCACATTAGTTTTAGAACACTGTCTTCCTTACAGTTTGTGATCCATCCCCACAGAGGGCCTACTGAGGATTGAAGTTACAGGTAGGGAAAATAACTTGCTTAAGGCTGAGCGTGCTTATCTGGAATTTATATCTTATACTTAGTTATATTTTAAGGACTCAAGAAGCTTGGATCAATTCACATTTTTACAAGATGTTTGTTAATACCTGTGTAACTCTGAATCTCAAATGGGCTCAGTTGGTGGCATTTTGTCTTTGAAATGTGCAGTGCAGAATGTCTATTTGTCACAGATTAGCCAAGGCAATTGACCAATGCATATTTATGTAAGGTCAAACCTTCCACCTTAACTTCTAAAGACAACTGCTCTCTTATTTTATTTTTTTTTCCTGACACAGAGAATAAAGGTTCCCCACAGCAGCAGGAACACAGACGGTGAGAAAACTGTTCTTTAAACTGTCATAATTTCGACTCTTCTGTGAGGTTTCTTATCTTTATTTCTGATTTTAAGGTCAGGTGAGCTTAGTCTTTTGTGTAATGATTTTAAAGCATCTGTTGCCTATCCAAAGAAAAAAGAAGTTTCTGTGTTAGCTACCTCTGTTTAATGAACAGGTTCAGTGCAGAAATGAGGTAGATAGAGTGGTTCAGTCTTGCACAGTTGTCTATAATTGTCATGGTCAATCAATGAGGACAACTCAGGTATAATTACATAACAGAATGCAGGGTGTTATCAGTATTCAGCACAAGGTAAGATCAAAGGGCCCAGAGAAAAACATGTTGACAGGAAATGAAATTTACTTCTTATCTTCCCTTATCTGTACCATAGTGTTGTCATTTGGCCCTATCTTTCCTCAAGGTGAGTGCAACCTGCATTTGTTAGATTCACTGCAATTAAAAATGTGAACTGGAAAGGCATTGTAAAATCTGATATGAAGGTTGGGCATGATAAACATGAACTTATATGAAATAGTCTAACTTTGTATCAAAAATGCTAATTCTCATATGTGAACCTTTAGTAATGTGTTGGCATCTACTACATGTGAAATGAATCTCATTGAGAAGCATGATCCCACCAACTAGACTGTCGTGGTCTAATTAGTGGCTTTTTGCCAGTTGGTTCAAAATTTTTGTTTCTTGTTGTACCAAAAGAGTATCTTTGATGCTGCAAAGTCAGGTGTTCAAAACTTAGCTGAATCAATGTTGCCTTTGCACTTTTTATCCCTTCTCCATTTTTCCCTTCGCCTTGTGTTAAGAGGGAGTATCTAACCATAGGCTAACCTCCTGTCCTGTTTTCCTTTCTTTCCCCAGCTCTTAATTACATGAGCAGGATGGATGGTGCATGATTCATGAGCAGCTATTCAATTTTTTTCTCTCTCTTCCCCCCTCCCCCAGGCTTTACGCTTTAATTAATTATTGAATAATAGTCAAATGTTGACTTGAAGAGAGATGATGCACATCTTTATAGTACTTTAGTGCACCTTAAGCATCAATAAACCTTACTGAAATTCCTGGAAGTTGAAGGGGTATTATTATCCCCATTTTATAAAACTGGGGCACAGAGAAGGTTGGTAGGTGGTGGTCTTCAGTAACTCAGACACCCAATGTGGTTTTTAGAGAACTTAGCATTATGTAGCACTTGCTGTATATAGACAATGATTAAATATTGCCTTCAGTTGCAGGCTGGAGTACTTGACTCTTATTTAGTTCAAATGTCAAAGAAAGACACCTTTAGAAAACGTAAAGTTTACAAGAAGTGATCAACTAGACATTAAATGGCTTGTGTACTTGCAATTGCCCTGTAGAAAGCCCATGACAGAGCAGGGAGAAATTTTCTAATCTCTAATTGTCTAGCCTTCTACTTTTCTAATTAGAACCTAATTTTGTAATTTTAAATCTAATTATCAAGGGTGCTGTACAGTTGTCTTTGTGTTTTTATTTCTGAGATATGTCTTGTTCACACAATCATAGAAAAAATTAGGTAGGAGAACACCTCAGAAATCATATAGCCTAACCTGCTCAGAGCTAGGTCAACATCAAGCTTAGTCTAGGTTACTTGGAGAATTTTTCAGTTGAGTTTGGAAAACCTCCAACCATGAAGACCCCAAAACCTCTCTAGACCACCTGTTCCAGCGTCTAACCACTGTTACAATGAAGAAGATTTCCTTATTTCCATCTGGAATATCCGTTCTTGTAACTTGTGGCCATTGCCTGGTTTTCCTTCAGTGTATTTTGTATTAAACTGTGGTAGGCTCTAATTTCATCTAATGTAAATAGGGAATAGCTCCACTAACTTAGAAGCATGAATGTGTTTAAAAGTTGTCAGAGGTGAGGGCCAGGCTCTTTGTCTTTATCTTGTATGGAGTGCTTGTTTCATGAGAGTTAATATGTTTGAACCTTCAAATGTTTTTGTGAACATTACTTTACTACTCCACCATACTATGATGGGCCTCTCTTTTGTAAGATGTGTTTCTGCACACAATGAAGCTCACTTGTTACTGTTGTCATTTGGTAATTTGTGCTTCACCCTGTGTACACAAGTATCTAGGACAAGGGTACATGACATTGGACAACCACCTCAATAATTATCTCTTTATTTTATATGTCTGGATGTGGCGCTGGGTGATATGGGTTAGTGGTGATGTAGGTAGGTGGTTGGACTGGATGATCTTGAAGGTCTCTTCCAACTTCACTGATTCTATGATTCTGTGCGAAATATGCACTTCTATGTTATGAGCTCTTTACTCCTGGATTACTCAATTATTTAGGAAAATAAACCTTTAGTGTGTAGATATTAAATATGTTCTTGTGTAGTAGCTGTCATACTGACAATATAGAAATGTGGACATTGTTTTCCACCTGTGTGGCTGAGTTGTATATTTCTTCTTGTGTATGTGACACCGAACCTACCAGAGGTTCTGGACCTGGCTGTGGCTAGTAAGAGGCTTTGTTTTATTTCACACATGAAGAGTACACTAGTATACTACAGTAATATGCACTGAAGTCCCTGCAACCACTATGCTCACAAAACTCCTGCTGAAGTTAAAGCAATTTTGAATTCAAATGGTTAGTTCAAGGGCTGCTATTTAATCATTCTCTGACTTGTTTGAAGTCAAGAACTTTAATTACTTGTCTTGAATTTGAGATTTACACACTGCTGCAGATGAACTGATGCTGCAAAATGTAGCTTTTTGAACAGCCCAGCATTTAAAGTTGTTGCACTTTAGATCAAAATTTAATCTGGAATTCAACCAGGCTTATTTGCGAAACCAACTGGAATCATAATGCTGGTCAGAATTCCTGGAAGTGTGTCGGTGGGAAGATTTGACTCAGGGGTATAGCCATGAGAGAGAAAAGCTGAAACAGAATTAAAAATTTAAGACAAGGCATGGAGTAAAGCATTTTATTTTTGTGTACTGGACAGCATATAACAAAATGAGGAAACTTGTACTAAAAGCTGTAACTTGAAAGTACTAAATGAAGAATGCACTGAATGTTAAATTATATCACAGATTAAATGATTCATTTACCTCATAGGTACAATTATGGAAGTCCTTTAATTTTTAAGGCTCACAGCTGGATTTTTTGGCAGAACATTACTGGAGGTCTAAATGAGTTTGGAATACTTTTAACTACCAACCTCAAAAGGAAAAGAAAACACCTTATATGTAGGTCTCTCAGTACCTTTTCTTGATCCTCAAATCAAATAACAGCAAACGCTCAGGGCCTTATGTACACTACAAAAGTCAGGTGCCATTGCTGATGATGTGGCAAGGTGGGACTAGCTGTTTTTTTATCTGCATAGTTGTCACTTGACATGGCTTCTAATAATTGTGTAAAGTCCTCACTATCAGATGGGGAAGAAAAGACGTGATAATATTCTTAGTTGAGATAAGTTTAGCTTTTGTGACAGGTTTTAAGGTTATTTATACTTAAATTTTTTAAGATGTGCATTGCAAATTGTGTGTAAATTAGTTGTCCATCTTTTAAGAACTCTTAATTTAATTAATTTACAGTTATGTCAGTTGACAGGCTTTTCCCTCTGTTGGGCTGGTCAAATGTCAAATTCCCTTACATAGCAGATTTTATAAGACAAATTGTTAGGGAGCTGTTCTAGAGCAGCAGCATAAGGTAACTACTTTCTTCTTCACCCTTCCCATAGTGTACCTTGCATAAGACAAGCTCATGGGTAGGTAGAATGAGTCTGCTTAAAATCGGCTGTTTGGCATGTGCTCCTATGACACCAAAGCTGAAGTAGTGTCTGCATCTGATGCAACCTTTAAGCACCCAACAGGGAATTGGAGCACAATTGTCATATACATCAAGCAGAAATTCTGGTTTTGTTTCCTCTGAGAGGAAGGCACTTTGTATGCATCAAGACTGCTTTATGGTCTGGCCTGGCATTTGGAGGCAGTAAGGGATTTGCTTTGAAACTGCAACCCTGCCCCAAGACAAAACACCTGTGCAGATGCAGCTGTGGTGCTTCAGTCTGTGATGCTGGGCCAGAGGTGGGTGCTGGGAGAGGCAGGCAGAGTGGCTTATCTGTTAGAGTCATGTCATGAAAAATTTGCATCATGTCTTAATTGCTGTTAGGAAAATTAATTATCAATATTTTAGATTCAGATTTAATTGCAGGTTGGTCAAATAGCATTTCTTGTTCCTTTTTTGTGGTATGGTAATGTTTGCGATCTCCAGTGTAAAACCCCAGGTCATATTTCTCTCTGCACAGTGTAGCAGAATGACTAGGACATGAACCAGATGTTGCTTTGATGTTGCTGAGAAGAAGAAATTAGGACCATTTTACAGGCTTATATGGTCATTAAAACACTTTTGTTTTGAGATCCATAAAAAACAAAGCAATTTTTTGCCATCATTGTATCCTTTAGTACAGGTTAGTATTTTTCTTTTAATTTTATGTGTTTTTAGGGTCCTGCTAACCCTGTAAGTGCAGAAGCAAAGTGGTTAATTAAGTATCTTGATGTGGATCCAAAGACAAGTTTGCACTTCTCTTTAGTCTTTCACCAAAATCTGCCTTCACTTAACCCAGCTGTAACTGGACACTGGGCTGCCCAGGCTGGAGTCTTAAAGGAGCAAGCTAGCCTGTTTACTACATTTCTTCCTAGTGAACAGAGGAGTGGTGAGGAATAGAGAACTAGGGGCTAATGGGCTATATGTTGACTGGACATGTTGTTAAAAGAGTACTTGCTTTTCATATGTCAAAAATTATGGTTCTTATGGCAATATTAAATGCTGTTTGTTATACCCTGTGTGGAGAGATGTAAGCAGGTATGTCTATAAAACCCTGCTGTTCAGGGCTCCTGAAATTCTATAAAACTTGACAAGGTTAAAAAGCAGAGTAAATTTTATAGTATAGTAATAAACCTGTGTTTAATTAACCAAAATTGTATTGTTGTATGGCAAAATTAAACACCTTTCTCTGTTGACTCACCAGTATTGACACAGGAATACATTTGAAATGCACATTTTTATGTGGCTGTGGTCTCCAATTTGTGGCAACTCACGCACTTATTGCCCAGAAGACCCTCTGATACTGCCTGTATTACAGGAAATTAAACACTAACAGTGAGGTCAACAGGCAAAACAACCTATCTTGTTATTTGTTCAGTGCAGTCAGCCTTGGATCAGTTCAGTTAGCTCCAAGACAGTGTCTGAATAGCTTAAGTACCAGGAGGTGGCACTCAAGAATATGCAATCTAGCACTTCGGTGCAGTTGAACCCACTTCACTTGTTCTTTGTGAAGACTTCCACCTATGTGGCACTTTAAATACTGATAGAAGTACTGATTTTGATTGTAGGCATACATAAGTAAAGACAACATAAACATAAGTAAAAAGACAACATAAACATAAAAACATGCAATATATGAAAATATGTTGGACTAATTAACTCCACTCTGTTATACAGATAAATAGTAAGTTAGAACACTGATTTAATTTTAACCAAGTATGATCTCCTGGGGAAAGGGGAATTCGATGACCTCTTGAATCGCATTCTACCCTTATTTTGGTAAGTCAATTGTTGTGAAATAAGTATATGAAGTTGTAGAATTTTCTAATACAAAGAGTTTATAGTTACCTGGGTTGGTCTTAGTATGAAGACAACTTCATCGTGTAGCGAGCAAGGTGATGGAAACTGTCCTTTCTTTCTAGTTAGACTTCACATACTTAGAAAAAACGTATTAGAAAAAATGTAATTTTATTCACAGGGACACTGTAAGAATGGCATTAGATTGCAGTTTTCAAATATGTAAAGGTTTTTTGTAGAAAGGAGGGGAGGAATCTGTTCTCTATAGCTGTGTTGTGTAGGATAAAAAATAATTAATTTAGACGGTGATGAGTAGGATAAAAACTAATGAGCTTAGAAGTTATGCAAAAACAAAGGCTTAAAGTTAGCCATTAGGAAACAATTTCTGGCAGTATGGATAATACAGCACTACAGAAGATTGCTGTGGGAGCTGATAATGCTCCCATCATCAGGAGTCTATAACGACTGTTTGGAGAAGATATCTCTGAAATGAGCACAGATAACTGATCTTGCCTTGATGAGGAGGAGATCCACAATGTCCTTTTAAGCCTTCTTTTTCTCTTTGGTTCTACCACTTCTACCACTGTGATTTTTCCTATTGTGTGGCATAACAGGTGACAGTGTAAATTTGGGGAAGTCACCAGAGCATCAGAAGGTTAAGACTGTTTTCCATTGCTCCAACAAATGAAACTATGCATCTTCCCCAATGTCTTTCAAGAAATGTTAATTGTAATTTTAAAATGTTAATGAATCTAAATGTAAGCCAACACATCAACTTTTTTCTGTTTGCATTTACATTTGGTGAGGAATACTATTTTTATTTGGATTTATAAATATCTACCTACCTTAAGTAAGTTTGGGTGTAAATTATTCTAGCAACCTGAGCATTTTCTTGTTTGTTAAAACTAAGTTAACTGAAAAGTGATACACACATGCATGTTTGTGAGTGTTCTGTTATTTTCAGCAATATTACAAATTTGATTGAATTTTCTTTAACTAGAAAACAGTTTAAGATAGAATGATGTTGTGATAATGCTAAAGAGCTGCCGGAGGTTGCAATGCAGTATTTTATAGCATGCTTTCTCTGCCCCTTAGTAACTGAAGAATGACATGATCTCCAATTTAATTAATCTAAAAACTACTTAATTATGTTTGTCAGTATCACATTTACAAATTATGCCACTCATGGGTACTTATTGTGATATTGCTTTTCTCTTTGGATACACTTCCAAAAAGTGGGGAGAAAATCTTGCTTAAATAATAAAAATATTTGATTGTGTTATGATAGGTTCTCTTTTTTTGTGAAAGCAAATGTACTACCCTGTGATCACAGGTAGAAGGATGAGGTTTTGGGGAGCTTCTTGTGCAAGCACTGGCAGAAAATCATTGGGTTTGCTTACCTTAAGTGAATCAGGCCACTTTTACTTACATTGTACAATGTATGCAAAGCAGAAAAAACTTTCTTCCAATCAATACTTCTTGCTCTGTGACCTGCATTGAATACGTGCTGATTGGTCTTTGTGTTGCATTCAATTCACAACAGGGGAAAAAAGAAATATTGATTAAAGAAAAGATAACTAGTTCGGTCTACACTGCTAGAGAGGTCAAAGCAAAAGTGCTTAATTTAGGATTAAAGGATTTAGACTCTGTGGCACACTGTAGGACAGTCCAAATCATTTCTCTGGGGAAAAAATAATAAATATTGTTAATAATATGTTGAATGCCAAATCACAGTAACTGTACAGATAAAAAATGCAGGTAAAAGCCACAAATTTGAAAGATTTAGATTTAGGACTAGGTGACCTCTAGGGGTCCCTTCCCACCAATATTTCCATGTTCCCTACAAGGAGCAGTTCTGAGAAAAGTTTAGGTGAGTGTTAGGAGAAAGATTGCTTAGAATTTGAGTTGGAGTGAGGCTGCAAAGGGTCTGCCTAAGGAAGAAGTGTGTTACAGAAGTAGTTGTCTCCTGAGAACTTTTCTATTCTGGCTGGAGACCTTGTGCCAAGGCTTAGCTCACATCTAAGGATAGCGGCAGGATTGACAGTAGGTCTACATTAGTGTTACGAGAGAGAAAAAGCCTAGAGCTCCAGCTGTGGTCAGTCTCTGAAAGGTCTGTCAAAGGAAAAATTCTTAACTACAAAGGCATTAAAACCAGCTGGGGCTAATGAAGGAAACTGTCATTTCGTCTATCACATCTAGTCTGTGATGAAAAATACAGTGTATTGCTGTCATTGTAGGAATACATATTTTTTGCAGTTACATTTTTTTGGCTATGTTAGAAAAGCCACCAAGTAGTGGCAACTGAGTAGGTTGTTTTATTTTTTATTCCAGGCACTTAGTTGTCTTTCTATGTACTTTTGAAATCACAGCAGGACATCGAGATCCAGATGACTACCTGTAACAGCCCTGGGCCACAAATAAAGATAACAACTGATTTAATTTCAGCTGATGTCTTAAACTTAGTAAGTAATAAATGTTGAGGGGTTTGGGTGTCTTTTTTTTTACTATTTTAGGCTTAATTGCTCTGTATTTTGGAACTTCTGTGACAATTTTAATATCTAGTATTGGACTTGCAACCATGGTAACTTAATGCATACAACTGTTGTAGTCTGTTTACATTACTTAAATAAGATACTTAGTACATTTTTTCTTTTCTAACTAGTTCAGCCTAGTCACTTGTTTGCTCAAAGTTGAGAAACCAGTGTAATAATGAGAATACAAAGGCTCAGCTGTCATCTGCAAAATAGCAGATTTATACAGTGTAGAAATTGCCACCTGCCCTACATGTCTAATTTGCCTTTATGTTCACTGGAGAGGAAAAACTATATTACAAGGTCCTAACTTGGTCTAACACGGTGTGGAGAACCTGACCGGAAGACCATTGGACATCAAGGAGGTGGTGATCCATATAACATTTAACCTGAGGAGATGTGCTGTGCTGCATGTACAGCCTGGCCTTCAGGGCTGTGCTGTACTGCACAGACTCCTGGGCTTCAGAGTGAACCTGGCCAGCACACTGAAACGGAGGAGCCCGCAGACAGCTCCTGCTGGGTGCGGGTGACTACACCACCTGCCTGGCCTTGCCTGTATCTAACACTGCAGCAAGAAGTTCTCATGTGAACCTTCCTGCTTGACAGTAGGAATGATGAATAGAGTTATTTCCTTGTAAGAAAATCCTATACTAGTTTGAATGACTCAAATGGGGGGAGTCTTTGTTATGCACAGGGTCTGCACAGCAGTTGGTGTGTGTTGGAGCTGCTGCACTCCTCAGGGTTCCCAGCATCTAAAGGGAAGTAAGATTATAACCTACACTATGCTGTCTTTCTTTATAGTGTTAACTCTAATAAACGGCATTTTAAATGAAGTTTTATAAAGTCTGAGTGTCTTTCTTACTGTCATAGTGGACCAGCACCTCTTGCAAAATACAGGGGTCAGAAAAATCTTGTCTGATAGCAGCTAGTCAGCTCCACTGCACTATTAAGAAGTTCTAGAACAATAGCTCAGAAGTAGAAACCTATGTTACATGCCTCAGAAATTAGTCTGGGTTCCCACTCAGCAAATAGAAAGTGTCCAATCAATGTGTACAGATACTCAGTATTTGACTTACTGATTTTAAAGTATATTTTGGTAATCTATCTTCTCTTTTGTATACCTGGCACACCAAAAATCACTTAATGAAGCATCTAAAATGCTGGTTGATCTATTCTTACTGAGTCCTGATTTTAATCAAAATAGGGCTTGTCAGAAATGTGCAAGAAGAAAATCTAGATAAGAACAGTTTTTAAAAAACCTGTATTTTTTATTTTAAAAATAAAGTAATTATAATAAATATAGGGAATTTGTGAACAATATTTCTCAGTGCAGATCAGATGTGCCAGCTAAAATGACAGATTTCTTTACTATTCCCAAGTATTGGTGAATTTGTAGAAAAGAATTGCTTGTGCTTCGATCCCATTCTCCAAACTGCAAATTGCCTTTAATAATTGTACAAAGGACCCACAAGAAACATAGTTTGTAACAGGTCACCAATCCTACCTTCTGCTCCAAGCAAGACTATTGCCAGCACTGGATGAAATCAGCTATGGCTTTGCCTTTTTGACTCTTGCATTGCCTTGTTGTGTTGAGCTGCTTCATAGCTCAATTTGTTCATTGTTATTAATGACTCAGTTATTTTTTATTTATTTCAACTTGGAAATTGTACTGTAGCAATGAGGAAAAAGAAAAAAGACTAAATCCCATGGGACTGGCTGGCAAAGCAGTGACAATCAGTCACTGGCTAATTTATACTGTTTTTTCTGCAATAGCTGCTCATGCTGCATTTGTATGTGTACAGATTGGGTAATATCTTGTTAGAGTGGAGGAAAAGATCACCCTTTTACAGTAGACTGTACATAAAGACAAACTGATGTAACGCAGTTGTGAAAAGAAAAATGCTGATTTGCATAGAATGAGCATAAGTGATGTTTAAAAACTGAAGGACAATTTTGGGTTTGGTGTTTGTGAAGCCTCAGCTGAAGTTGTGTGACTTTTTGGCAACATTCTTGGAAAGAAGACAGAGAGATTACAGAACATCCAAGAGAACAATTAAGGACCAAAAATGATAATTTTATCAAACATGATGAAACAGAAACAGTTTAACCTAGAGAAGAGAAGTCTAAGAGTGAAAAGAAAAGGTTTGAAGTATGCAAGGAGGTTGCTACTAAAAATAAGAGCAGTCAACTACTCTGAGTATCAATTAAGTGTGGGGCAGAAAACTGGTTGATTTGCTCTGTTGGAGTTTAAGGTTGGATATCAGTTCTAGATGTGGTTACATTATGATATTATGGAAATATCTCAAGAGGCTTTTAAGAGTGGATTAGCTAAAATCTATCTGCTTTATGAGATCATTCCTAAACTAAAGAGTTTATTTCCTTGCAATCCAAGCTAGCTCACTTTCCTGTGATTTCTCTGAGTTTGGGAGACTGAATGGTTTGAATACCAAACCAAAAACACAAGCTATATGGGAGCTTCCTCTTCACAGGTATTTAAGGTTAACATGAGACTTGGCACATGCTGGAAGCATGACAAATTAGTTAAACTAATATGACTAAACAGAACATCGTGATCCTTTCAACTTATCATAGCACTCTGAGGCTGGAGAAGGTTCAGTGAGCTGTACTTGGCTAAATTTTCTGGCAAAATACTTGTTTGTAAAACTTCCACCTCTCAGTGCCAGCTGGGAACAGAACCATCAGTACCAGCCTGTATGTGGGTGCCCTGGTCTCATCAGTTTTGCATTATTTAAGGATCTATCTTTTGGAGCAGCTCATCTAAACTGCTAGGTTTCTTCTGTTTCAATGCACTTAACCATAAATCTGAATACATTGGGCTGAAGAGGCTTTCATTCTTTCTTACATGTATGTTAATCGTACACTGGGTGATAAAGGTGCCCTGGTGTGGGGATGCTGACTATGAAACTAAGGATTTCAAGCAGAAACTTCTTACTTCCTCACTGGCATAGCAGGAACTTAATACATAGGCAAAGATCTACTTTTGCAATGTTCATTGCTGTATTTGGAACTCTGACCATAGCAATTTTAAAATATATTAACTGTATACAAAAGTGTAGTTTGGTCCTGCATGGATGGTCAGTTTAAGAGATGCTACATTTTTTACCTTCAGTCTTGTTCTTCCACTTTGCAGAATTAAAATATAGGAATGCCAAACAGACTTGGTACTCATCAGGTATTTATGTTTATAAATGCTTCCTTGTGACTGTCTTTGGTGGCACCTTGCTAGGATACACTTGCTTTATTATTTTTTTTAATTGTGTAGAGCAGACAGCTTCTGCTTTGTTGCCGTTGATGACAGCGTTTCTGACAGAAGTCCTCATGCTGTTGCTGTTGGAATGGCTATGTAGTTTCTCATTCTCTCTTCTTTGTCACAAGCAATTTCTTGTTGAGAATATGCTCTCTATTGGTATTGATTAATTTGGAAGACGGACAATGCAGAAAGAGAATTTGACTTCTTAACAAATTGTCTGTCTGTCCTTGTTTACAGAGTAAACTTCAGACTTCTTATTCTCAGCAAAATATATTACTGCTCTGGAAGACTAATATATGGGAGTAAATAAAACAAAATTTGACTTCATTATTTGGCATTTTGCCCCTTCCATCCTTGAGATATCTTCTCAAGTTGTTTTGCAAATGTTAACTTGGAACATGGAGAAGAAAGAAGGACTAGGTAAGTAAGGGTGCTTTTGTTTACACACTCCTCAGACATTCATGCATATGCATGACTGGATATTTGCATTCACTGTGTAAGTGGATGTCAGTTAGCCACATGCAGCTGAAATATTTGGGTAACCAGTTTTTGTAAATAAGTATACAGACTTTCCTAGCAGTGTTGAATTTGTGGAATGTCTCCAGAGCCTGGATAATCTCAAAACACCCAATTAGGATTTGGATAATAAGAATTTGCTTATTAAGAGAAAACATGGTCCAGGAAATGGAGCTACTTACCACTTAGAGCTATCAGGAAAGTGAAATACATTATCCACCAGAGAAGAAGAGCTCTTTGTCTCAGGGTCAACAATTATAAAACCTTTGGAATCAAAGTAATAATAATAATTGCATTCCTATTTTAATCATCAAGCATTATTCCCAGGGCTAAAGAGAAATTTGCTCGTGGGCAGTCAATTAGCCACAGTGCAATTTTAGTACAGAACAACTTCTGCTCTTACAAAACTAGCTCATTCCATTTGTCTTTTGAAGAGGTCTAAAAGGTGGATGTGACAATAGGCCAAAGCTGTTCAAACAGAATATGGTACCCTATGAAAATGCAAATTTTTCTTCACCTAGTTGTCATGATAATAAGGTCATCTTATGTTTTTTTTCAGTGTATATGAGAAAGAAAATGTTATTTTTTTCAGGGAGTATGGAGAGGTGCTTGGGGCAGTTTTGCACATTGCAAACGCATGCTCTTCTGCATTCTTTTTCTCTAGATGTAACAGTTAGCAAAATGTAGAAATTGGAATAGTAGAATGAGATGGAACACCACCTCATTTTTCTCAGTGCATTTCTTTAAAATACTCATTCAACATATTACATTTTAAAACCTCTGTTGATATAAATGCTTATTCCTAAATTAGCAGTTGTATTTCAGAAAAGTTGTGGCCGTTTATTTATGAACAGGAAATGTGGTGGTTGCTAAAGGCACAGAACTGTAGCTCAGATAACATGGGTCTGATTCTTAGCTATGCTGCAAACTGCTTTTTGACCTGGCAAATGATTTTCCTCCAGTTCCTGACAATTCTTGTGGAGGCTAAACTGCTGACTCCTGCGTATGCCCATGTGTACCTAGGAGACAGGCCACAGGGAGAAATGGGAAAGGAGGGAGAGCCTGTGTCCCGTTGTGCCTTAGATCACCATAGGCAAAATAGAGATAATACGATTGCTGTATTATATTCTTACTATATCCCATTTATAACCTGCAGAAATTACTTTGAGCTAAATAAAATCTCCAGAGCAGCAAATGTACTGTACTGCTTATTGTCTTGTACTTGCTCTTCAATACTAGATTGCAAAGCAACAATACCACTTTAGTACTGGGCAGAACTCCTGAAGGGTACTGTAGTGTGAACAGTAACAATCAGAGGGGAAGGATGGAACTAACACACTGCAAACCTGGGGTAGCATGGCATGCTAAAATTTAAAAGAACTATACAAAACAGAAAAAAAACAAATTTCTGCTCTTTCCATAGACAATAGTTTCTGTATTTTCTACATCTTTTTTGTAGTTTAACCAATTAAATCCATGTGCATGTGAAATCAAAGCACTCCCTGATGGCAAGTAGGAAATGAGAACTGACACGACAGCTCTCTTGGGTCCCTGTTTTAATTTCCTTTGTACTTCATTGTGATCACCTATGAGCAGGTTGAACACTCATTTTGAAGTCCAGAGGAATAGTTAATTTTTGGGTAGTGTGTCAGCAGTAAATGGTTTCTATAAATAGATGCTTATGATTCTCTTTGATTTAAAAGAGATATTTTTTATTCAGGCTTTCTGCCTGACTCTAAAGCTGACAAACAATCATTTGGCTGTCACAGTAATCTTTGTGCAAAGGTAATTTTGATCTTGAAAGGAAAAAGAGCTGCCATAGTGTAGGTAGAAGTAGGTCACTATTTCTGAGAGGAATCACTGGAGCATATTATTTAATTTCTAGTCAAAAGGCTTAGACTGCTGTGTTCTCCTATCATTTACCACTGAATGATGGCAGTATTCAGTGTCAGTGATAAGAGGTTTCCAGCAAATTCCAAAAAGAGGAGTGTGTTTCCCCTCTTCATCCCAGTTGCTGTTTGCAGTGTACGGGTGCACGAATAAAGCATTCTTAGTTGTTCAGTTCATCCAAAGAGATGTATTTCTTCCCTGGTGAAGAAATAAACGAGGACTAAATGGATTTTTTTCTGTTTCATAGTGAGATAGTGACATAAAAGCAGGATCCATTCAGTAGGAAGGGATTCTAGGTAGGTGTTGTGAGGAACGTTGTAGGAGATGAAGGAGTTATGGAAGAAAGATTTGGGTAGTAGATCAGCCATGGTGTGTGCCTTGACAGTGAGACTTTGAATAGCTTAGAGTCTAGCAGCTATATATAGCCAGGGGCTTGTGGACAGATACCAGCCATTATATGCTGGTCTTTGCGCAGGACAGCTCCATAAACTCACTGTTTTCTCCCTCAGGAAAGAGCACATACTGTGACACCAGAACAAATGTGTATTCAACCTTGCGGGTGCTCCTGTAATTTGTCGAGTGCTGCTAGCTTTATGTTGAACAGTCACCATTGATTAGGAGAGCTGTAGTATTGAATGCTGTGGCTAGATAAAATGTAGCTAAATTAGCTCTAGTTGGTGGAAAATCTTTGCACTGAGAATTCAGTGCTGCAGTGTTCCTTAGGGTCTGGAGATTAAAAATGTTTCTAAGAAGCATTGCAATTTTCTAACTTGCACATTGCTTTGAAAAATTTATCCAATGAGATGAATGGGAACACCACATTGCTTTTAATAAAATGTGGTTTTATTTTTCTGTTATTTCTTTTTTGCACTTTTTATTTGCAGTCAATTTTTGTCTTGCTGAGTAGCCATGGTGCAGGGGAACTGTTCACATCAGCATCCTTTGTATTTCTTCAGTTACAGCTTTTATGGAAGACTCTCAGAGTCTATGCATGAAGTTAAGATGATCACTATAAGACTCTTTAAAGTGACTTTAATCCTCCTAGGCTGTGCACTGCTTACTAGTAGAGTTAGGGAGTTGTAATGAAGAATCTGGTAATTGCAGCAACGTTGCCCTGTTCTAATACATTCCGAGCTGTGCTTGCTGACTGCAATTGCAGTCAGCTGCAATTGCAGCTAATTTTCACTCAGACAGAGTGATTTTGTTTTGTGTACCTTTACAGTCACTATTTGCTGCAGCCATGAAACTGTTTCCAGTTGTCCAGGCAGCTCTCTGTGTCTCAGCCTATGTTTCCATATGTACAAAAGTGGTTAAATTTCATTACAGCGTACTTCTCATGCCAATAAAAGTAGATACAGACAACCTAATGAAAGCAAATTTCCCTTTCTTTCTCTGGCTTGGGCTGAATGTGATTCTCCCTTCAGGCCACAGCACTCCACCCAGAGAAACTGATTTCTTAATAGGTGTAAGAATATGTATGTGAAGGTAACTGTTGGACAACTGTGGGTTTTTAAGGCAGAAATTGAATAAAATAGATCTTTTTTTCAGAAAAATCTATCTGCCATTTGCAGAAAACTATTAATGTGAGAATGATCTTTCTTCAAAAGAGGGAATCTGAAGAATTCATATTTGCTCTCATGGCAAAAGGATTAGCTGATAAAAAGGGAATAAATGAAGGTTAAAGGATTTTATTATAGTTAACAGCAATGTCAATTTACTCTTTTTATTTCTTTGGGCAGGACTGAAACCAAGCTAGCCTGTGTATTCCTGAATTTTAGACTTTAAAGAGTTTTACAGTTTTAAAACCATAATAGAAACCTACTGTGCATCGGGCAGGTACTGAGCAGTATTTTGCCACAGCTAATTTTCTGGTGACCAGTACTTGGTAGCTATTAAACTGGACAACTAGTAAATATTAATGAGAGATTGTTAAAGTAGTTAAATGCTTTGAATACAGTGGCATTGTTGTTCTGATAATCTAGCTGTTTGTTTGTGTATATATATGAGCACACCCCTGACATACTTTAATTGTTAGATATGTATAGTGAAGAGGATCAGTGAGTTTGGACCAGGGCAGCCTTATGCTTGGATGAATCCTGGCTGCCAGAGTGTTCCAAAGGGAGCTGTAAGACCTATCTTGTTCATGATGGGGAAAATATCTAGAGCCTTGAACAACAGGAATAGGGACTCTGTTGCATCCAGAACAGCCTCTGACTGTCTTGTACCAGGCTACTGCTCTTCTGCTACATCATCCTTGCGGTATGTGGATATTTTCTCTCTGTATGATGAAGGCAATTCAGGATCTGACACTTTTTTGTGTATGTGAATTGCATTCCCTTCTAGCCAGAGTAAGCCCTATGTAGCTCTTCAGAGTAGTATGGATAAAGATCTTCTACAAGAACTGTTTCCAAGCCAAAGTGAACAAACAAAACTGTGAAAGTGAATGTAATGCAGCTCTTCTGATTTTGTGTATGATGAACCCTGACTAAGATAGTTTTTTTTCTGTCCACAAATGGCAGTCACTGTGTCTTTACAACTGCCTGGATAAGGCAAGCTGACCAACACTGTGAACTTCACAGAGTGGAATTTTTGGTCCACGGAAGATGTTTAGTTTTCAGATGTAACCAAAAAGTGCAACGTGGCTACATTTCATCTGTCCTAAATCATCTGACAGAACTATGACTGAGATGGTTTTTAATTTAATTCATGGCTAAAAAGCTTGTACCTTATTTCTGTGTTGTGTGTGTTGCTATCAAGGTGTCTTTGGTACATCTCAGTCAGACTATCGCAGTGTCCATGTAGGTGGACATAGGGCTAATGTTCTTGAACCCATTCTAATGGATTTGAATCAGTTAGAAAATATCCAAGAGTGCAGAGACGAGTTGTCTGTCTGAGTACTTTTACATAAGGAGGCAGTGATAAAGAGTTAGCTCCTTGGAATATGATAAATGAAAAGACATGCAAAGTAGTTCTGTCAGGAGAATGGACAAAGTCTACATGGGTCTTCTGTGACTTCATTGTTCTGCAGCTTACCATAGAATCACAGAATCATTGAATGGTTTCGCTAGTAAGTGACCTTAAACATCATCGAGTTCCAACCCCCCTGCCATGGGCAGGGACACTTCTCACTAGACCAGGTTGCTCCAAGCTGCATCCAACCTGGCCTTGAATACTTCCAGGGAAGGAACAGCCACAAGCTCCCTGGGTAACCTGTTCCAGTGTCTCACCACTGTCAAAGGAAAGAATTTCTTCCTCATATCCAATCTAAACCTACCCTCTTTCAGTTTGAAAACTTTCCCCCTCATCCTATCACTCCATACCCTGTAAAAAGTCCCTCTCCAGCTTTCCTGTAGCCCCTTCAGGTACTGGAAGGCTGCTATGAAGTCTCCCTGGAGCCTTTTCTTCTCCAGGCTGAACAACCCCAACTCTTTCAACCTGTCTTCAAAGGAGAGGTGCTCCAGCCCTCTCACCATCTTTGTGACCCTCCTCTGGACTCCATGTTCTTCTTATGCTGGGGACTCCAGGATTGGACACAGTACTCCAGGTGGGATCTCACAAGAGTGGAGTAGAGGGGGAGAATCACCTCCCTCAAATTGCTGGCTATTACTGTGTGAGACTACTTTTTGAAACCAAGTCTTTAGGCATTTTGCAAGTGAATTTTGCTTCATGTTGAGGAATTACATACAAAGCAATATAAAATTATTTAATGTGCTCTAGATCTGCAATAAAAAACCTGCATCTCCAGGTAGCACATGAGTGACTGGTCTTACTTTGCTGTACATAATTATCACAGCTTAAATATTTTTAAATAAGTCATGTATGCTTAATGAGAACTGAAATATAAGAACTCTTTACACCTGCGTTACCTCACAGAATCTGAATTATAGGTCATTTCTGATAGAAGGAGAAACCTGTGGCAAAATATTTATTTTACATATATTTGCAGCCTTGTGTTTTTATGCAGCCTGTGTATTTTCAGAGAATGAAGACAAAGCTTGTTACCATGATTCTTGCAAATATCTTTCCTTCCTCATAACAGCAGAGGTCCTCCAGGTTCTCAGTGAGTTAAAATCCTTTTCTAGACCTCTTCCTTTTTTTTTCTTTCCTGGTTCTTTCCTGTTCCATTTTCTTTCCTTCCATACAAACTTTATTCACTTTACATAATGCTACACTTTCTCCCCTTTCTTCTTCTGTTATGTCTCCCACTTCAGATGGCTAAAATTCTGGAGTCAGTCATAAAGAAAGGTATCTGTAAACTCCAATTTGGGTCAGTGCCTTTCCTCTGAATCCCTGTTGTTGTTCCTTTGAACTGTCACAGATCAAGGAATATTAATTATACACATGAGATTTCAGAAGACTTCATCCACACTTTATGTAATAAAATGGAAGTTGCAAAGTATCGCATGGTCCTGCACTCAGGTCAGAGCAACCCTTGGTATCAATACCGACTGGGCAACCAAGGGATTGAAAGCAGCCCTGCTGAGAAGGACTTGGGGGTACTGGTAGATGAAAGGCTGGACAAGAGCCAGCAATGTGCCCTTGCAGACCAGCAGGCCAATCGTATCCTGGGCTGCATCAAAAGAACTGTGACCAGCAGATCGAGGGAGGTGATTCTGCTCTGGTGACATGCCACCTGGAGTATTGCATCCAGCTCTGGAGCCCTCAGCACAAGAAAGACATGAAGCTCTTGGAGTGAGTCCAGAGAAGGGCCACAAAAATGATCAGAGGCCTGGAACACCTGACCTGTGAGGACAGGCTGAGGGAGTTGGGGTTGTTTGGCCTGGAGAAGAGAAGGCTCCAAGGTAATCTCTTTGCCACCTTTCAATACATTAAAGGAGGCCTATAAGAAAGATGGGGACAGGCTTTTTAGCAGGCCCTGTTGTGATAGGATGAGGTTTAATGGTTTTAAACTGAAGGGGGGTAGATTTAGGTTAGATGTAAGGAAGAAGTTTTTCACCATGAGGGTGGTGAAACACTGGAACAGGTTGCCCAGAGAGCTGGTGGATGCCCCGTCCCTGGAAATGTTCAAGATCAGGTTGGATGAGGTCCTGAGCAACCTGGTCTGGTGGAGGACTTCCTTTCATCTCAAGCTATTCATGATTCTGTGATTCTATGAAAATATTGAGCTTAAATATTCCACCTGAACATGGGACAGAACACAGGAAAACAGTTCTGAATTGAGTCCTTTCCCTACTTTTGATGACAATAAAGTTACATAATCTTGCTCATAAATTTATCAAATGCAACCTAAGGCTAGTTTGATTGTTGGAATCATTATTAGTGGAAGTCTAGTCAAAACTGTTTTTACTTAGATGGCTCATTTGCAACCACTTCTCCTGAGTGAATATTACCCGTAAACATTCTTTTATATCCCTTTTTTGGATCTGCATTGGTATCTTAGAGTAAGAACTCTGGTCTCATTCAGCTTCCATTTTGGTAGATTGCCCAATGTAGCTCTGTGTCTTTCTTCAGGTGAGAGAGACTTCTGTTCCTCTGGTGGTCATAGACCTCTGTGTTTGTTCCAGTTAAAAGCACATTTTGTGAAGGATGTGCAAACTGGACGTTTGTGGTCTATCTTAGCACAATCTCACTGTAGTTCTTTGCAGAGGTACTAGTATTTCCTGATTTATATATTTCCTGAAGGAAATAAATATTAATATTTATGCATATAAATTTTTATACTTTCTGAAGGAAATCCATGAATGATATGTCTTAGGATTGCATGTATTTTTTCACTGCTGCGTCACATTGTGGTTCATGATCATTCTGCAGTTATACAGCTCTTCTCCCTTTGATCAGTGGTAGCTGTCCACTGATAAACCTGTATCCCGTAACAGAAGTTTCTGTTCTAGATTTGTACAGTGGGACAATGGTGCTTAATGTTCACAGAATCACAGAA
>VZRW01011639.1:0-70322 GCA_013398125.1 Aegotheles bennettii | reverse complement strand
GTGATTCTGTGATTCTGTGGCTATACACTACTGTTTTTTCAGGCTTGTTCTGTATTGTTTCAGATTGCCTGGAAGGTGTGTGGATGTGCTGGTGTGCCCGCTTGAATTATACCAGGAATCTCAAGTATTTCTTCTGCAGGGTTCCAGCAGAAAAGCTAGCTTTTGCGAAGAAAATGCTTTACCTGACATATCCTAAAAAAATTTGTTGGTTAGCTTAGCAAAAAGAAGTTTCAAAGGAGGTACAACAGCTCTCTATAACTAGCCAGAACTAGAAGTGAAAAAGAGAAAGAAAAAAAGATAATTTTGGTCAATACCAGTACAAGAATTAATCACCCTGCTCATAAGTAGGCTTTTCTGAAATATAAGAACTGGAACAGTCTGTCTTTTAGCAGTAGTGAAGATAAAAGTCATCTGATTTTATTCTATGGTGAAGATTTTGTAAGAAGTGATGGTATTTGTATGGCAGATGTGATTGCGTATGAGAAGATTTGACTTGGTGAACCAGGAGTTCCAGTCCTATTTCTTTCCTCTTAGCTGAGAATGCCTAGTCATGAAAGTATGAGATGTAAGCTATTAATTTTCAATGAGTAATGTTGTGGAGAGAGATAGAGAGGTTTTAATGAGCAGCATGTTGTTCCTCTGATATGAAGTTCAAAAATGCACAAATTTTCCAGCAAGGCCAGAAAGCAGGGGTGATTGTTATATGCAAGCTTAAAGGAAGGGGGTTTTTTGGGTTTGTTTTTTGGGGCTTTTATTTTTGAGACGACAAGTGAATTTGCATTCATTGAAGTTTCTGTGCGGAAGAAGAATAATTTTTTTTTTTAAATCTAAAATTAAATCTATTTTCAGTATCAATGAAAAGACGTATTTGGTTAAATTTGCACTCTAGGATTCTTCTCCCTTTTTTCCTTTTTCACTGTACAAATTGCAAATTCTTAGTTTTAAGCCCTAGGTATTTATCTCACAGGAGCTATTTAGAATGGCATAACAAAATATTTATAATGTAACAAGTATCGGCTTGTATATCGGCTGCTAGCATTGACTTTGGTGCAGTTAGCAACAAAAAAAACCATTGTATGTGGAATAGACCTGGTTGATTGTTAGAATGCAAAGGAATTTAAATTTCTCCCAGGCATGTGATTTTAAGAGGAGTTTTTAAAGGTAGTCGTTTTTTGGTTGATTGGTTTTTTATTTTCCCTGTATTTAATATTAAGCACTCTACTAGCTTAAAAGCTGTTAAAAAAATATCACTGAAGATTTGGGAAGGTAAATACCATTCTCTAGCACCAGCTGACTATGGCCAAATGGATACTTAATGAAGAGGAAAAAAGTGTCAAAAAGCAAGACATTCAAGGGAGAAAGGGCTCTGTGAGTTTAGAATACTAATGTCTACAGTAATTCTGAAACACTAAAAGAAAAAACAATGAGTTGCAGCAATATTATATAAGATTGACAACAATAAAAACAATCTTACTCATGAAACTTGATTTTCCTTTCAAATGTGTACACATTACTGAAGAAATTTGTGTAGAAATTTGGTGACTTTTAGCAGCAACTGAATATGCAAGTAGTTCTCTGTAAAATATTGCTAGTAGACACTGCAAAAATAATTAAGAAGTTAATCCCCCTGCCCTCTCAAAATAGTAGAACTAAAGAAGAAAAAAATAATGGAGTAGATCAATAATTCCGTTTCGTAGAAGGTAGTCATCTGATCTTATCCAATCAAAGATATATAGGAAGTATGTGATGTACAGTATAATGAAAACTATATGGAGACAAAATATATATTTATTGACTGATTTGTTACAGAAATCAAGACAGTATGCTGGTGACCGCTGTCGTCTTTGCCATAACAGAACCTGTTGTTAGCAGAAGGAAAGCTGCACTGATATACAGTGTGTTACAAAAACATGGACCCATTTGAAATGGACCTTCAGTTGAAATTGGGTCCATCTTTTGAAACGCCCTGTATAATACAATGCCATATTTTAGGGCAGAGTGTGCTTTTATGAAAAGTCTTTCAGGAAATCCAAATACTTATGCTGTAGTTGTAAAGAGAAACCAAATAAAGGCCAGAAGCACTTACTGAATTGTTTAAAGTCTTAATTTATTATAGACAGATCAGTAGCTGAAAGAAGAACTAGTAAAATGAAGGCAGTAGTTGGGAATATGGGAAGACTGTGTTTCTACAAGAATATGAAGCTGCTTTTGTCTAGGTTAGGTGTGTTGGCAGAAATAGGTGGGTGATAAGAATCAGGCAATGCTTCAGATATTTGGGTTAATACAATATGTAATCCTAGCCACACAATCACTGAGCGGAATCCAGAGCCTTGAATTATGTACCTAGGTTTATAGGCTGCAGGAGAGAAAATCTGGACAACGATGCAAAAAAATTAGGGTATTTTTAATTCCCATTTCAAAACTAGTTTTCTAGAAGCAGAAAATTTTCAGAGAGGGTGGGCAAAGGAATAGATCAGATACTATGAAACACACTAGTTTACCTGCACACTTCAGGCAAGAACAAAGACAAATGGGAGATTATGTGACAAGAGTTTTACGAAGTAATGAGTGACATGGCAAAAGATTGCATCTCTCCTGGGGCAAGAACCAGGAAATATTGGGCTGAGGTCTGTCAGTGGCAGGTTCAGAAAACACAAAAGGATGTCAGCTGGGTGGTTAGACTATGGAACTCTATGCTGCAGGGACTTGTATCTAAAGTAGAGTAATTCTAAAACCATACAAAATGGAATAAAAACCCATTGAAAGATATCAAATGTGCAAAGGCAATACCTTTAACTAAGACCTTGAGATGCAATAGTTTAAGAAATTGGGAGAAATTTATGTGGTGCTTGCTTCTCCTTGCCACCTTCTGCCCTTCAGCATTTGCTGTTTTCTAATCTCAGAGACAGCCCACTGGCCTTGATGTCCAGTGCATTTGTTCTTAGGAAAGTTACAGAGTGAGGGAAGCTGATATACACCCAACTTCATTGAGTTGACACCAAAATTAAGACTTTCGACATGTATTTCAGCACCTCAATCCACTGAGAATTCTCTCCTGTGGGTTTGTTTTGAGTTTTGACTTGGTTTTGGGTGTTTTTTTCTTCTACAGATAAGCAGAAGAGTAAATGGTCAGTGATGATCAACATAGGCATGGAGATGCTGTTTTTCTTTTCTGCTGAAGTTGTGCCACTGAGCATAATGGACTGTAAAAAGAAAGAAAATAAACAGCTGGTTAGGGTGCTTAGTCAAGAGGAGCAAGTCCTGGGTCAATTGACCAGCTGGTGAACAGAAAATACCAATGGCTGTATTTTCTGGAAATACAGGAAGAAAGATAAGATGCAGGGGATGTGGTTTAATTAGACCATAAACTTTAACTTATCTGGGAACCATCATCAATAGCTCATACAATGCAGGTCATCATTCCTTCACTAATTGTTTCCACCTGATAGAGCCCTCCCTGACATCCACAGCTGGACCCCAGCTTGTTGCTGGGACGACTCCTTTCCGCAGAAAGCTTAGAAACTAGGAGGGTTTGCAGTGCTGGACAGTAGGTATACCTTCCTCAGGAGGGTGTGCTCCTTGCATTTACTTATGATTTTGTTGTGAAGCCAGGAGTGTAAAAGATGGTGCCTTGTTTAGTTTGGACAAACCTCTTAATCTATTTTTTGCCTTGAAAGAGAGGGCAACTATTGTGGTTCTCAGAAGAGACACAAAATTCATTCAAAGCCCTTCCAAAAAAATCACTCAGGAGCTGGGTGACTGAGTGGCTGATCTGGGTATAGGGCAAAGCGCAGGCTAGGGGAACTGAAGTTTTCTCACTGGGTGTCCACGGCCCTGGGGCCTGACAGACCTGCATGAGATCAGCAACCTCATCCATTCTACCTTCCCCTTCTTCTGCTGTGTCCAGTAGGTAGACAAGCTATTTGGAGTTAACAGATAATGACGACTCTGATGTAGTTCAGTTGTGCTTATAAATAATCCTTTGGTCACATGTGACTGCAGGAGATTCTATCCCACTTGGGACAATTCTAGTAGTATTAAGAAATTATTTCAAAAGCATTACAGGAATAAGACTATAATCACTTCAGATGCTGAAATAGTGATTCAAAATACCCTGATTTCCAAAACAAACAGAAAATTGCTTATTATCTGTCTACACTTTTTTGAAAATAAAAAACACCTCCTCTGAAATACTGTTCAACTTGATAAAGTGTGAGATAGCATTTGTAAAAAAAAAAATAATGAAAGTTCAGACCACTAAGCATGTTACTCAGTGTTGGTGACATCAGCCATTGAATAATTAGTTGAAAATTTGTACTGCTTTGTACTGATTGTACTGATTTTTTAATGACACGTTGAATTGGGTTAATATAGTACTCAAGTTTTCATTTTGTGAGTGTGATACAATTATTTCTATTTGAACAGTTCAGGAAAAAAACGTTTTGTGATGACTGGTACAATCAGGCAATATGTCAACATAGTAAATATTTCTACTCATTGATTATCCCATCTATAACTAAACACCTAATACATGGTCGAGGAAATGCTGGAAAATTTAGAACTTTTTTATTTTATTTTAATTAAGTATCACCTTGTTTATTTATTGATTTTTATGCATGCTACATGGTCTTATCTTTGTCCTAACTTTGTAAAAAATGTATTTCATAATTATTCTTACAAGTTTGTATTAGTAAGAGAACTTCTGACATTCATACTGTTTTAACAAAGGTACACGTTTTCAAACATCCATAAGAACTTTACTTGAACACTAGATGGCAGCAAATATTTAGAAGTTGCCTTGTTTTTGTCTCTACGTATTGTTCAGTTAATATTCATTAAAGTTGGGGGTGGAAAGAAAGTGCAGTATTAGATTTCAGTACCATACCTGAAACCAACTGTATTTCATAGTCACTTTTTTTTTCACAGTTTTAGCTTATGAAAATAGTTAATTTGTAGGTAGTACAATCAGATATTTGAACAAATAAGGCAAAAAAAAGTTGGTAAGGACAGATTCACTGTCTTCAGCAATGAGAATTTTATGTCTTCATTATTGTGAAAGTGGTTGTTTGGGGGAATATGTTACCACAGGACTATGCTGTGATGCTATTTCAAGTTGTGTACTGAAAAATACTTGAATCGTGGAAAGAAACCAAATGCTGAAATTAACCTGAGTGGCAAATTGGGTAATAATAGCCTGTGGGTTGTATTAAATGTTTTCCCTGTAGTAGTCTGTGAAGAACTGAATGCTTTTGTAGCTACTTCAGTGCGTTATGTAGCTATATACTTTGAAAAACAACACAATGCGGATTCCCTTGGCCTCCTTATGCTGTTGAAGAACAAAATATCTCTTGAAAAATACATGAGACAAAGCTTGGGGTTACTACATGCTATTAGTCATTGATATCAACGAGGGTTTGCTGCATTTAAGTTGTTTTAACTCAGGGCAAATTTCACCTGCATTATTATTTTTTACTAGATATTTACGTTCTTTCAAAGAGAATATCTATATTATTATTGAGGTCTAGATGCTTAGATCTGAACATGAATTTGAAATCACAGTTGCATAGGGGTTGTTTTTATTTTTGCCAAGTCACATGGAACATTTGTATGAAATCCAAACACCAATAAAACAAAAACAACTTTTAAAATGTGGTAATAGTTCACAAAAATTCGGTACAAGGGACTTCTGCTTGTTTTAAACAATCAGCAATAACCAAAAAATATTTGTTCATGGGACATGCGGGAAATATTAAATTCTCCTGGTAAATCAGGTTAACTGAAGTAAGTAGTAAAATGCTTCTCATGAATGTAACCAACACAAAATAGAGCTAAAGTTATCAAGTAAAAATGCGTATGTGGTAAATAACTTGGTGATAAAACTATTGAATTAGCAAATAAAATCACTTAGCAAAAAAACTGTTTTGGTATACCTGATTTGGCCTTGAAAAATAAATAAATATATGTATATATATTATATGTGCATATCACTGGTTCAATTTTGTTATGTTTTGATATAACAAAATTGTAGTAGGTACCTGTATTTTTTACTTGCCAGATACAAAAGGAAAACACTATTTGTAAAAACTGTGCATATGCAGATTGCCAAGTATGCTGAAGAAAACCCTAAAGATTCCCAAACAAGCTGAAGAAAACCCTGAATATTATCAGTATCATTTGGTTTAGGAATTAAACCAGAAAGTGCTTTTACACTGATATGAAAAATTAATCTTTTAAACGTAGGGGGTTTTTTTAAAAGGTACTCTTCTTTAAATTACCCCAAGCATATTCACTAAAGAATTATGTTGTTTGTTTTTTTTTTAACAAACTTCCTCAGTATCACCTTTTAATTATAAAAAATTGTAAGTGGTGTAGGAAAGATCATGTGGGTCACTGTATCTGTAATGTTCTGTTACCAAGCATACTATTTACTAGATGGTATGTTGGTTACTAGATGTTCATAAGATGATAAGTAAATGGTTCAAGTTATTGTCCTGTGTTTATTTTAAAATAATTTAAGTTGGAAGCATACTGACACTTTCTTTAATCTAGTGCTAATTCTCTAAATTTCGTATGTTTTCAGCCAAATACTTATGTTCAGCTGTAATGTATGCATTTATTTTTGTCTCTTTTCCTATTTCCAGATTGCTCTTGGAACAGTAACTAATGTGGAAGAAGCAGTAAAGTGGATAAGTTACACTTATCTTTATGTACGGATGAGAGCAAATCCATTAGTATATGGCATCAGTCACAAAGCTTATCAGGTATAAAATGCTTTTTAGAAAAATCTGTAACCTGTTCTGGGTCTCTAATCCTTCCCTGATGTGAGGATAAATATTTACTATTTCTACTTAACCTGACATCAGCAATTCTTTTAAAGTGCTTAGAAAAAGGAAGATATTTTCTGTAACGAAGTATTTTTAACACTAAATTAAGAGGCCCCTTCTGTTCACATAAAAATACGTTTTAACTGGCCAAGTTATGCTCCAAAGGACAACATTCATTCTTATCAGACAGTTGCTGTAACTTAGCCTATTGTCAGTGTTTCAGTTTTGTAGGCTAGATAAAAATGATAAAATGAAGCATTCCTGGGTTGCTTGCTTCCCTCCTCACCCTCATCAGCATTTGTTTTAGAATGTTTTTTTCCCATGACATTTTTAATTGGGTTATTTTTTTTCTTTCTCATGATTACATAATTATAAGATTTTTTTAATTAATTTATTTTTATTTTTTGTTGTTTTTAGAAGTGATATAAATCAGAGCACAGTTACATAAGGTTTTTTTGAAGTCCTTTTCATTATCTGTAATATTAGTAGGAATATTAATACTAGGAAGTTTAATTGCTTACAGATATCTAAATATTGTTACTTTTTTCTGCACAGCTGTTTATAAACATTTAATGTGAACACAGTTTGGACATTGGTAGTTGAGCCTAATACAGGTGGAACTCTCGCAAGTGTATGGTAACTGCAGGTTATTTCACATGTCCCGAATCTGTTTTGTGATTTCATAATTTGTCATGATACTGTGAGCAGCAGTTGTTTCGGTCATTGTAACATGTTGAGATATATGTCAGGAGATATTTGTTTTATAGCTTTTGTGTCCGATAGTGGAAGCTGCAGGGGAAGTAGGTAGGCTATTATTTAAGTAAGCTTCTAAAGACACTTTTTGACCTCTGGTCATCTCAAATCTGTTTTCTATAAAAAGCCTTACAGTACATTACCATATGTTAATACAAAATTATATAACACAAATCACAAAGTAATAGATAAATGAAAAGAAAAATTGCTTTGCTGGTGAGAAGAATAATGCTGTCCCATTCTTATAAGTCCTTTTTTTTTCAGTCAGATATTTTTGACCAGTGTTATTAACAAATTTTAGATTAAAAGAAATATGATTTAAAAAGTAATAAAATACTAATAGCAATATCTTTTATAAATTTAAAAAATAATGTACAAGAGTTTCTTCTCCTCCTCTTGCTTTTGTGTTTTTATTCGGCTGCTAAGAATGTGAAGATTGCCAGCACTTGTCTTTTCCTGCCACTAACCTCCATTCTACCCCTTCTGATTTGATGTACTAACAAGATATTCCTATTTTTGTGTTAAGACAGTAACAAACTATATCAATATTAAGTGTTATCCATTCATACAGGAGCAAAACCAATGCCAGTCTCCTTATTTTCTAAATAAACCAGTTTTAAACTTCAAAGCTAGTGTGTTATAGACAGTATGCAGATGGTATAGTGCCAGATGCAGCCATAACCACAGATTTGCTCACTTAGGCCATTCTATTCCTTTTGTTCTGGTTATAGGTATCCAGTTTTCATAATTGGTGTCTTATTGTTTCTTAGTAATGTTGCAGCATGCCAATTTAAATGCCTGTTTTGGCTGGCAGTCAATGTTACCCATTCAGAATTCATGTGTCTGCATAACCATCGTGGGTCACAATTCCCAGCTGTTCAGTGGGCCTGAGAAGATGGAAACTCATTCTCCTTTCCCTTTCCACAGGCACTCACCACATGCAGTAATTACTTCAGGCTAGAAAAGGTCCAGCCTGTTGTCACAGAAGAGGTGTGTTGTACTGCACAGAGAGACCAGGGCAAGCATGCACCTGCCATGCATTGACACATTCGGCACCTCACATGTTGCCTCCGGGATTTTGCTGTTCCCCACCTAGCCCATTTCTGGGCTATGCCCAGGAGTAGGTTACTCTAGGCCCTCTGCTGCTTTGATTTGTGACTTTCCAGATTGTTTGCCAGAATTGCCAGAAGTGCAAATAATGCCTTTTACTGAGTGGGGAAAGGGCCAAATTTTATGATGACCAGCAAGAAGAAACAAAGAGTGGAAGGAAAAGGTGGAGCAAATATGAGTGTCATATTAGTAAAGCCTGCAGTATGAATTACAGGCATTTTCTCATCCTTTTAGGGTTCCAAAAGAAAGGTGGCTGGGTTTTTTTTTTAAGGTAACTCCTTTGTCTGTTTTCTTCTCTTTTTGGTTCCACTCTGTTGTTCCCACAGTTAAGCAAAGCTTTTTTTCTTCCCATAACCTGTACATTTATGTTCAAAACATCTGTAAAAGTTAGAGGAGCTTGTCCCCAACACTTCTCTGAGTTATCTAGAAAAAACAATGTGAGTAATAGTGTACTTTATCGTGCGTTCTTAAATTTCCATATGTATACTCCAGATCTGCTCAGTTTCTTGCTGTGGACATACTAAGGCTCCTTTTTAGAGTATGGCTTAAAGCTGTTCTAGGCTGTTATCTGTGGGATTCCTAATTATGCAGGTTCAACAAGAAAGGTGCTAGCCATGGCTTCTCTAGACTGGAATATTGTTTCACAGCTTTTTTAAGTTGGTGACCTTTCACTTAGTTAAAACCTTTGTATTTGTAAAAAATGTTAGTCTACTGTTACAGCTGTAACTTTTTTATATGTGAGGCAAAAGACTGGCAGGTAATTTGGACTGCCAAAGCAGTAGGGAATTGTTTTTATTTTTGTTTTTTAATTTGTCCCCCTCTTTAGTTTTAAGAAATGTTAGACATCTGGCATCTTGATCACTTTTTTTTTGATCACCTCTGCTCTGAAATCTGACCTCAATGCATGACTTACTATTGAGAAAAGCAGTCTAGACCTTTGCCATCTTAGCTTTTGACTTAAAACTAAGGCAAGCCATAACTAAGGAGAAACAGCTTCAGAGTACCTGGCAAAGACAGGGAATATTAGGAACTAGTCTTGCAGCTGCTTTGTGGCGATGGCTGTGTTCGTCTGCACTTCAGTGAACATGAGATGAAGCACTTCAGCACAAAGATGAAACTGAATCCTGGCCCAGGGAAAACCAGAGCAAACCAAGGCATAACAATTCTTAAAGCCTGCTCCTTTTTTGCAAGTCTTGGTCATATATCTCTGGTACAGATTTATCAAGAGGGCTTGTATGACTTACTCTGTAGAAAATCTGAACTACACAACCCCTGAAATAAGAGTGCTGCCTGTGGACTAGAACAGAGTTCTTTTCAGATTTGGTGACTAATCAGTGCTCGTGTAATTAGGACCATATCTCAGGTGCACATATACCAGTGAGTTCACCCATCCCTGTCAGGCTGAGTGTCCCAGGTACATGATGTAGAAACACACAATTGTACAGCAGTCCCACTCAGATGTGAGTTTTGCCCAGCCTTGTATGTACTAAGGAGGTAATGTACATTACTACTTGGACAAAATATCCAAGTTTTTGGAGTTTTATATGAATAGAAGTGGTGTTGGACACAACAAGCTCCTTGTGTGCTTTAATATGAATGTTTATACGGTACATCTGTAACTCAATAATTTGCATATCCTAGCAATGTAATTCTGATTATTTTTTCCTGTTTAGACAGTTTTTTGTCAATAATGCAATGTAACTGTTATCAGTGAGATCTCAGGAAAATCTTGAACTCAATAACTGTACCTTCTCAATTTCTGGCTTTGTGTGACTGGGTTACCTCAATAAAATTATTTTTTTAACACTTTTTTTTAATTTTATGAAAATAAATGTTTGTGTTTTGTGTCTAGATGGATCCAGGTCTAGAAAAGCACAGAGAACAACTGGTAATTGAAGTCGGCAGAAAACTGGACAAAGCTCGCATGATTCGCTTTGAAGAACGAACTGGCTTTTTTTCTTCAACAGATTTAGGCAGAACTGCCAGCCACTACTATATTAAATACAATACTATAGAGGTAAATTATGATGTTCTATTTTTGGGTTTTTTTCCTTCTTTTTGAACCTATACCTAAAATACTTGTAAGATACTACAGAATATGTAGCTGATTTGTTCCATATATTTCCTAATCATATTTACCGAAATGGGGAGAGAGGAAATAGAGAGGAAAAGAAAGAAACTAAGTATAAAGCAATACCAAAAAATTAGACTTGGTGTGGATTGAAATTTGAAATTTCTGTAGTCCCTGCTTTCTTTTAAGTGAATTGTAAGAAACATTTTGATATCAACAGTGTGTGCAACCATTGGTACCTGATAGCACGTTCAACTATAGTCTGATAATAGAAAAGATTTTCTGTGTGAAAATCCTATCAGGCTGCCAACCTTAAACAACTTTTGGCACTGTAATGGTATTGTGTTGTAAGCACGTAAGGAAGATGCATTTTTACTAAAATTTGTAGTATCGGAAGCTTTGTTTGAGGTACACGTTCATCTTAAAACCTTTATTTATTTTTTTTAGGAAATAAGTCTTTTTCTTTAATAAAAGCTGAAGACTCTGCATTAGTATTTTTCAACTATTTACTGTCACTATGTATAATTAGTCCCACAGATTTATTCACTCAAGTATGTCCTATACTTTTTTTGAAATGGCCATAGATTGCATGTTTCTGTATTTTGGGGTGTTCAAGTTTCAAGGGACTGTTTTTCTGAAAGTACTGAGAAGTCATTCTGGAAATTGTTCCTCTTCAAATTGCATCACTCTGATCTTCCAATAACTTACATGTTAACTTTATATGCCTTTTTAAATCTTGGTTAATGTTTCTTTCTTTGTGCTGTACGTATATCAATTCAATTGATTAAATGTTATTCAATTTAAATAAATTCATTTTATTTTTAATAGACTTTCAATGAGTTGTTTGATGCTCATAAAACAGAAGGCGATATTCTTGCTATAGTATCAAAAGCTGAAGAATTCGAACAGATAAAGGTAAAGTTGTATTTTTTTATACAAAGAATATGTCTTAGAACTAGACACTTCTGTAGTACTCACTCCATAAATAGTAAGTGTCTACAGACCCAAGTTTTGTTAAATATTTAGCACCATTTTAAAATGCTTTCCAAGTAGGCATAATTGCAAAGAACTATATATGCTTTCACTCAAATTTATGTGTAGTTCAGCTTGAACTATAGTGCACATTTAATAACTAGTTATGCAACTTTGAGAAATCCTTTTAAATGCTTTTAAGAACTTTTCAGCTCCTTAGTTCTTAACAGGTGAAGATAAGTGTCCATTGAAAAGATGGACACCCAGGGATGAGATAGTTTTTCTGTTTGAAGTTTAAGCCATTGTTAGATGTCTCCCTGACAATTTGCTATATCAGGAATGAGGCAGGACTCACTGAAGTTAACTCTGTGATATGCATCATGCAAGGAACAGAATTAGATTAGCAGAATGATACATTTTGATAAAATATTTTCACATTTCAAATCTAGAAAGTTGTAACAGATTTTGTTGTGCAGGCTATAAGATTACTGCACTATCGTACTCAGTTCAGTTACAACCTCCCTTTTTGCCGCCTGTGTGGGCAGAACACAAGACAATGCATTGCAAGGCAGCTTGAGCTTGTTTGCCTATGCTTCCATCTCATAGAGGTGCAAGCCAGACTCCACAGGGTTTATTAGCTTGGGCGCACTGCCATTTTACCACAATTGTATAGCTTTCAGATTAGAGTTGGCTGTCATTCACCTGGCTCTGCGAACTGGCAGTGTGAATCCCTCACTATCTACATATTTACATATTTGCACAAATCGTTTGAGTATTACCGTCTCTTTATCTAATAGAGAAATTCTATTTTGCTGTGATCTTTTCTATTATAGAAGATAATAAGCAGTGAGGTTTCACAGTGATACATGCAATGTTTTCCAAACTAGAAGAGGTTTTTTATGATAGTGGTACTGCTTTGCTAGGTCTAAATTTAGCATAATTGAATATTTAAAGGGAAAGCATATGGAAAATCTGATGTTACATGTTTCTATATCTGTAATAAAGATAGGAGTAATGCTTCTTGACTAAAGCATAGTTTTCTAGTTTACTTTCTCAGTTTTGAATGGTATGGCATGAATGCACCATCATTTCCAGGTTTTTGTGATTCATTTGCTATGCAGCCTTGAATGTTAAAACTAGTAACTGATTTTCACAAGAATAACTCAGGATTTACCCCTCTGTGTGATATATGACTTTGTTAATATGAATCATGTCTCCATAAAAATTCTGTGTTTTGAGATAGTTAGGTCACCAGTAGCTGAAATACAGATCTGGATTGACCTGTACTGTGCTATCCAAGAGCAGAGAAAATTGTCAAAAATGCTGCTGTAAGCAGAGCATAATATTCACCTGACACTGGAGTCATCTGTGATGGTTGTGTCCTTCATCTTTTTCTTTCCTGTAGGACCAGTGACTGAATAGCTGGAGATTATAACCCAATTGTTTTAGGGTATTTTGTATGTCAGGTAGTCAGGTCCAAATGAAAATTACTTTTAGCTGGTTCCCTGCAGGGACCAAACATTTACCCTCTTTAAATAAGTTTTACACTAACAGACTATCAGTAAATCAAAGAATATGTAGATTTATGCTGGTTTTGCCATGGAAGGGTCATCAGTTAGAATGTGAAATGTTATGCATTATTCAAACCATAGATATGAATATTTCTTTACTCATATTAAGACTTAATCTTATTAACAGTGAAAATTTTAATATCATGAATCATAGTACTTCACAGTTTTGAGTTAAAAAAATATATTATGCCACATGCAAACTATGTAACTATAATGAGTACATTTAATGTTAATTCAAGATTGCCCTAATCCAGATGGACAGAGGTTTTACTCTGGTCAAATAAAAAATAAAATCTCATCAGATGAAGGATGGTAGGGTCAGAAGATTCAATTTTTGTGGCATATCAAATTTTTGTATGTCAATGGCAACCTTAATAGATGGTGATGAATAATAAAATGTAATTGTGTCACTATTAAGATAGTTTCAATTATAGTCTATTAGCTACATTATGGAAGATGTGGGTTGCTACTTTTTTCTTCTTCCCCCCCCCCCTTAAAACTAGAGACGCCATTTTAAAATAATGTAACTATGTTATAAGGAAAATTTGATTTCAGTGTAAAATTTTTTATCAAATTGCTCCAGCCTCTTCATAATGCATAATTGTGTTTTAGGTGAGAGAAGAAGAAATAGAAGAGCTGGATACCTTACTGAATGATTTCTGTGAACTTCCTGCTCCAGGGGGTGTGGAAAACAATTATGGAAAAATTAATATCCTCCTTCAAACATATATTAGCAGGGGGGAGATGGACAGTTTCTCCCTTATTTCAGATTCTGCATATGTTGCACAGGTAAAAATAGTATTTTTTACATATCGGTTGCTGTATTCTGCTGTTTTCATTCTCCCAAATGTTCACAATTATGTAAGTAGGCCTTGATCTGCAACTTTTTTGTACATTTTTATGCAAATTGATTTGAAAATCAGAGCCTTGTGTGTGTGCGCATGTGTGGTATAATATTTAAGTAGAAAAGATTTACAAAAGCATACCTTGGGAGACTATTGCATTTTTTGTTAATTAATGAATGTTCTTTTTGTTTGTGTTTACCTCTGTATTCTTACTATACTTAGTATTTCTAACTTTGATTGCACAGAAATGTTATTCTTAAGTTACTGAGTTTTCTTATAAATCTGGAAAACTGTTGCAATCATTTTATGTATGTGTTCTGTACTTTTACACTTTTTTCTGTAAAACATAATTTGTTTTATTCACATACCTTACTCTACACAAGAAAGATGTGATACTGCAGTTTTATTGCTAGACATAATCATGAATTTACAGTCTAAGTATTTGTCAGCTTGATTTGACACCTGGTTGACAGTTACACAGAATGTTTAGTTATTACACAGAATAAGTGAACTGCAAGTCTAACACGGAACTGCTTGCTTACACAACTAGAGCCCATCTTAGAAAGAAAGGGGTGTTGCTTGAATGTTTAGAGTTCTGGATCCCTGAGAACTGAAAGTGACAAAATATTCATAGACAATCCCAGATGTGCAACAGTAACAGCTGTATTAAACATATTATAAAGTTTTACCTTTTAGTCTGTCCTATGTGCTGTTTAGTCTGTCCTATGTCCTGTTTTTTGAACAGTCAGCTACATGTGTCATTGAAGCATTTTTGTCTCATCCTTGCAAAATCTTGTTGAAAAGGTAAAATTTGGAAATTTCCTTGTTGGAAATTGTAAAATTTTTGTGTTTAGTTGGTTGTAAAGATGAGAGTTAAATATTCAAAAGTATACGTATTCTTCATCAAGATTTTCATACTAACATTACCTTCTTCAAAAGTGTTTACATTTCATAGTTTGTACGGGTATAAATGAGAAAATTCTGAAATTGTTATGCACATCATAAAAACTGTGGTACTTGCACAGCAAGATAATTTTCAGTATGATTCTTTTAATCTTTGATTTCAAGACAATTGTTTTGATTTGCCTGTCTCAGTTATAGCATATTTAGTGAGTCAACATGGTCTTCTCAGACTGTCCTAAATTGTACATGTGGAACCAGTGCTACAAATGATGAGTTGTTTTTTTAATTGGATAGTGACTATTAAGAAAATCATTCATCCTTCTAAGTAAAAGAAATGTGCTTCTTTAGTAACATATGCTTCCTATCACAACCAAATAATTTTATATTTTTTATTCCTGTTGGCATTGCAGAGCCAGTAGAGAATGATTGTAATTTGTTCAATGAATAAAGAACAGAATTGCTAATCCAGACACAGTACTGGTAGACACAAAAAAAACCCCAAACCACAAAAAACAAAAAACCCGCAACTTCATAATACAACTTGATAAGTTTATTAAAACAATATAACTTATGTTTTCAGGATAAGACTGACTTCATTCAAATTTATGTTATAATTAATTTTCTAAGTCCAAGGCAGATTTATGCATTTTACTTATACAATATTCTCAGAATATAGTATCATGTTGAAAAAAAAGTCACTACTGTTAGAATTCTGTGCAAATGTTGTGAAATTGAGTGTGAAATGGAATGCTATTATGGAAGCACAACTGAAGTGAAAGTTTAAAACTTGAATTTCTGTGTAAACTGAGTTTGCAGGTGTATATTATATGGGGGGAGAAGGAGGAAGATACTAAGTACGGAAATGAATTTGTTTCAGAATCGATTGTGATGCAGTAAATACAGAACTTCCTAATGTTACCATAACCATGATCAAAATTCTGTGGCAGACCTGCCACTACAACTGCAGTTAGTTGCAAATGTTACTTTTCACAATTTCTGCAGGCAATCATGAGGTAGTTTTGCCACTAGACAGTGATGGAAAACAATTTTTTAAATAAGTTTGAAAAGAAAAATCTATTGTTATGGTTTGTCAATGATTAGTCTACGGGGTCCTTTTCATTTTACAAAGAATACTTGAGAGAATTACAACATTTTTGCTTTTTTTTTCACTCTCCAGAATGCAGCTCGTATTGTTCGAGCTCTTTTTGAGATTGCCCTTAGGAAACGTTGGCCTGCAATGACATATCGACTACTGAATCTCAGCAAAGTCATTGACAAGCGGCTGTGGGGCTGGGTTAGCCCTTTGAGACAGTTCTCAGTGTTACCACCATCAGTCCTCTCAAAGTTGGAAGAGAAGAATCTCACTATAGACAAGATGAAGGACATGAGAAAAGATGAAATAGGTGAGAAATCAGCAATGCTGATCTTCTTAAACTATTAATAGTCAAAATAGAACTAAATGTAAGCCACTCATTAATGGTCTGGAAGTATTAATATGGTATTATAGTCTGTCCAAAAAAGGAGGTTTATTCTGTCTTCACAGCTTGTAATATGGCACAGCATTGAGGGTAAGGCTAGCCCATGTCCTGCCAACCCCAGAACACATGTGGAATGGGGATGTATGTTGATATGTATTTACATGTATGTGTTTATATACATATTTATGTTGACCTATGCTTCCCTTCTTGCTCAAATTATGTAATACACTACTATAAAAAGCATCTGTTTACTTTTGCCAGTTGGCAAAATATGGCCTTTTTTTTTAAATTGAAATACTATTAACATGAAAAAGAATAAAAGCAGATTATTATGTCCTGGTATACTATCAGTACCTGGTATACTATCAGCCTGCTTCTGAAACACTGCATTAATTTTCATTGAACACAGAGAATTCGTTGTCACTGGTGTCATTGCAACAAAAGCTTAATGGAATTTTTTTAAGGATTTGAGACCTCGATAATAAGAAAATCCACAAGCCTATTGATAAACATAATGACAGTTTCTAGTACGTATGTATAAACTGTTATGCATAAACTGTCCACCAGAAGGTTGAAGTTGAAAATAAAATTGCCTGTAATGTGTTTCTTTTTCCTATCTTACTGTATTTTTTCTTATTTGGGCTTTCTTTGCACCTGTTACTGCCAAGTTATTGAGAAACAAACTGACATTTAAAAAAAAACCTAATTCTACAATAAAAATGCAATTCATAGTCACTGCTTTTCAGAAGTTGTGACCTCTGACTTGCCATTTCTCTCATTTGATGAAAGAACTACATTCCTAACCTAGGAAGCTTTGTTATATGCCTGACTTAGGTTGGAAAAAATTGAATAAATATGTAAAAGTTTGCAGAATTAGGGGCTCTATTTTTATTTAATAAATTAAGCCAAAGGACTGTGAGAAATTTTTAAAAGCTTACTGTAACCATGCATTATAATATGTAGTAATTTTAATTGTATTAAGAATATAATATTTTATTTGAGGTGTTAGCATTGTCACGCTTTTGTATTCAGAAGCCTTATAGCACTTTTTTATTCAGATTTGTTAATTTGTTGTGTATTTGTTCAGTTATTTGAATAGTCAGTATTCTTTTCCATTAATTGTATTAGTGGGTTTTTTCTTTTCTTTTTTTATGCTTCTTTCTCCCCATACCTGCCCTTAGAGAAGCAAGAAGTTTTGTATTAAAATACAAAACCAGTTTTGATTCCTTCAACATAGTGGAACTAGTATTGACAAGATGGAAATCTATCAATATGCATCTATAAAATGTCTGGTTTGGTTTTTATATTAGTTTTTTATATTTAGTTTGAAAGTCGATGAGACTTGGGATTTGATTGTGTAAATAGGTCATTGCTGAGTGTATCTAATGATATTTCATGTTCTTCAGCAAATTGATCTGTGCATCTCTGTGCAGTTACCTGGCATACTTCTTCCTTTCTAGACTCTCTTTCTAACACCAAGGGTGTGCAGGAAATGCTTGCCTGGAAGCCACCATATTTTTATTTGAATTTGAAGCCATGTTGAAATGAGAAAAGGCACAACTTTTGAGTGCTGCCTTGTTCTCTGGCTCCATAGTCCTAGTTTCAGTCTTAGCGTTTCTTCCTTTTTAAATGTTATTGTGACCTTGGAGGTAGAATAAAAAAGACAGGAGCTAGCTGGCTAACTCAGTTGATGGCCTAGGGAGAGATAAAAGCCTCAGATGAGCACCAGCTCTCCCAGTGAATGAAAAGCATGTTGTGTGCACAGATCCTGTACTTCAGGTCAAGACCAATCTACAGCATTCATTACTTCAGAGTATAACTAAACACCCGCGTGAGCCAAACTCTGCCAATTTGTTACATAAATTGGAGAGGGAAAGTCACAATCAGTATAAAAAATTTAGCAACTGCAAGACGTTATGCTCCTAAATTCCATGCAAAAGCAAGAAAAAATTTGTATCACCTTTTCACTTTGCCCATAATGCAAATAATAGGATTTATTCTTTTTTTTTTTTACTTTTAAATGGGAAAGTTTGCACAGGAACAACACAATGATATCAGAAAATATTGGTAGCTCTCTGTCAGGTAGCTTTTAGCAGTGAGTACTCATGACCATTACAATTAAAATTTAAATTTACTCCACAGAATTATGTAAGCAATTTCAGTGAAAATGTGATAAATCAACCTTCTTTCCCTAAATAAGCTAGAAATTGCAGTATTTTTCAGGAAACAAAGAAATCACTGCTACATACTTTGTTTTATGTTTAATATTAAAAGCAAGCAAACAGATTTCAGCTGTAAAATACAAATAGGAAAAAAAATAATTAATATAATCACTTTATTGCCTTATTTACTGTGACTGCAATAGAAAATAAAAAAGATCACAATATTTAGTTTTTCCTTTGTCTCAGTTACACACTGGTGTATTCTGAAAGATCAGAGCTGCTGTGAGATGTTTACTAGTTGCGTGCATTTTTAAGCTATTAACTACCTTTATTCAGTTTTATGAAAAACATTCTGTCTCCTTTGAATCACTACACAGGAATTGTAGAAGTTCAGATGTGTGCCCTTCATTAAGTAAAAGGCCAGTAATCATACTTTATAAAACAACTATATGATTTGGTAAGAGCCTGGTCAAAAAGTCAGTAAAGGAAAGGGAACTGGCTTGACATAATATGTTTTCAGTGTGAATTCTTAATAGTTATTTTAACCCCTTAGTTATAGCCAACAGACGGGGTTAATACTGATTTTTCTAGGCTCTAAATTGCTAATTTGAGTTAAGTATTACAAAATATTCACACATGCCAGGTCAAGAGAGTCAGACATTTAGTCACCTAAGAGCAAAACATGCAAGCAATAATACTTCTCTCTAAAAGCCCATTTGAAAGTCGAAGTTGTATTATTTTTCCTGGAAATGCAAATTTGTTACACCTAATGTTTTCTTGGCAGGTCATATGCTGCATCATGTGAAGATTGGGTTAAAGGTAAAACAGTGCGTCCATCAAATCCCCTCTATCATAATGGAAGCAACGATTCAGCCAATTACCCGCACAGTGCTCCGAGTTCGTCTGAACATCGCTCCTGACTTCACATGGAATGATCAGGTAAAAAAAAAAGGAGGTGGAGAAAGGACAGGAAGCATTAATTTATCTTCAGTAAAGGAGATGATCACAGGGAGTCCATAGCTGTTTGGATAAAAAAAAAAAAAATATTTATTTTAGCTAAAAAGCAAATTTGATAATAGGAATGGAATGACCTTTAAGATTTTTGTAGAAGGCGACACCCAAAGATAATCTTTTTATTTCTGTGAATTGGTACAGGATTGCACTGTTTATAACATGTTGAAGCAAGTGCTTACACTGAATATTAATAGTAGTCACACACAGATTTGAGTTATATGCCCAAAAAGGCGAAGCAAGAGAAACGGAGACATCGATGGCTCTCTGAACTGTGAATGAATGTCAAACACAGAAAATAAAGCCTTGAAATACAGTTTGTGTATGCCAAGTTCTGCTGCTCTTTATGGCTTTACAAATGTACATTCACATCATCAGTGCCTTCTTTTCTGCTGGGACTTGTCTGAACAGAAAAACTGAGCTATGTTTGGAAATATATTCATCAATATTTTATGGTGCAGATTTATATAAATTGAGTTGTGTTAGTTGCACTTTTAGATATACCCACACCCTTTGATACAGAATCTGTTTATTAGAAATAGATTTAAGATAAATCTAAATAAAATACAAATGTCCACATGGGGGCATTGTATTGTTGCTGGTACTCCTGAAACTTTCTACAGAAACAAGGCAAAGATACCTCAATGGGCAAGCATGTTTTTCTTTTTTTATGCTTAAGAGATTTATGCTTAAGATAAATTATTCTGAAAGGCGGATATTAAGTACCCGTTCTTTTATTAAAAAATAATTTTGAAATGCCCTAAATTACAAATTTACCTTAATCACAAGTAAATTAGACTTTTATTCCACAAAAATTTAGATTATTTTAGAATTTATTTTCTCTGCGTAAAAGCTTTTTCTTTTCTATTGGAAGTTTTAACAAGTTAGTTTATGTATGGGAGGTTAACAATCAAAATATGGAAAGTTAGCTTTTGTTTGCTACCTGGATTTATTACAGAAAAACTCGAATGGATTCCTAACATAAATTATAACATGAAGTATTTTTTGCTGCCTTATTTACATGCAATTCTTCAGAAGGCAAACAAGAATTATTTTTTTAGTATTGAAGCAAGTTTTTATTATTCAGTCTTTCACCCACCTTACCTGTGATGTAAAAAAAACCCCATGACTGTTCTTCATATTAAATTGTATCTTAATACAGAGTAATTTCTCAATCCATTTTTAGATTTTTCTACAAAATCTAGGTTCTTTTATAGTTTTACAAATTGAAAAGAGATCCACACAGGATTATACTCTCTTATTTCGATTCTGAACTTCTAAAGTTATAACAAAACTTTGGCAGAAATCTGTTTTCTGCTATAACCCATTGACACAGTTTTCCTAACGGTTGCTTTGGAAACATTGTGATCATTTTATCAATTCTCTTTTTATGTGAATTTGTATATTGGTACTCCTCAAAACCTGGGAAAATAATTTATTCCTTTTTTGTAAGTTAGCTGTTGATTTTCTTGTTTCTTCAGTAAATGAAACTTCTATCACAGTAAATAAACATGTTACATTTTAATAGTCTCTAAAGATGAATACCTGTCTCTTAAATTTGACCACTGACACTCCGAAACTGCTTCTCCAACATTACACAGCATTTTAGCAAGCTATTCAGAAGAAGACAATAGAAACTTGTAGCTGTAATTGATACAAAAACTATCTGCCCAAAAATTCCATTCAAAGAATGGGAGTAACGTTTTATGATTTTAAGACTGTTCCTTTACCTGGATACTTAATTTTAGAAAAATTTCATCATAAATTTTGCACTTGCCTTTACAAAGAGAAAGAAGATACGTTTTGGTAGTCATGAGATAGGACATCATCTTGATCTTTAATAGTTGCAGTTTTCAGTGCTGGGAGCCCTTAAGTTCAGTAAAAGCATATGAGCCATATCCCAGTGGAAAATTCTTATTATATTGTTAGAAGTGCAGGACTATGAACATACCCACGGAGAGCAAGTAAGACTTACTGTAGCCGGGAGTCGTCTAGCAGAAATACAGAATAATGCAACTAATATTAATTAGCCAAGTCATATATCAAACATGCAGTTTTAGGGCAATGGTTGCCCAAAATGCAGGTAAGTGTCAGTTCCTAAGAGCTCCCTAGAGTTCTTGAGAATTGTTACTGAAAAGCGTGTTGCGTTGCCTGTTCCCACACTGCCCTTCTTTCCCCCTGTAGGTTTGTCACAGGACTCTCCAAAACTAAGATGCTGTTTCTGAGCTTTGAACTTCATCACCTTCCTTAAGTCTTCTTTCCTCTCTTAAATTCTCCTAAACCCTGATGAAGTAATAGTCTCACTGTATTTTTTTCAAAATGTCACCTGCAGTGACCTGTGTTCCTTCAGTTTCACTGCTTCCGTTCCCAGTGAAGCTGCTAGTGAAATTCCAATGTAAAGAAAATGAATGACAGTGTATTTACTGTCGATCTACTTCTATTGTTCAACCATGTTGAAAATGCAACAAAAGCACCTTAGTTCTTTTCTTAGTATACATATTTTTGTCTTCAAAAGGCAGTACAGACTGTTTTCCAACACATACACAATAATGAATTATGCTGAAAATAACGTGTGTTGTGTGAATCAATACCAGATTCCTGTAATGTTGATATTGCCATTAGAAGCAAATATGTGCTTTGTGTTTTTTCCTATTAACTAAAGTTTAGGAATAATTCCAACTTTTTTTTCATCGTCATAGTGGTTTTGTACCTTATCACAGTCCTCATCAGAAACATCAGAAATCTATGTTCATTTAATAGCATGTCTTCCATACTCCTCTACTATGCATTTTTCTTCTTTTCCTAAATATTTAAGTAAAATGCTCACACATCGGCCCAAGCCATTTATTCTGACAAAGAAACAAAAATTCTTAACTGAGCATTTCACCTAGCTATGATTTGTGGCTGCCATGGCAAAATAAGGTACACAACAAAGCAAACAAAAATCTAGGAAGGGATAAAGTGTTGCTAGATGGCCTGGGAATCATGAAGAGACAGCTCTATTTATGTTCTTCTCACTTCACCTGTAGCAATGACTAGATCTATAGCCTTCTGAATGCACTTACTATATCTTTCTAGAGGAGAGGGGAGGAGACAAGGGAGGAGAGGGGAATGTCACAATTTAGCATCAGATTTTTCCTGAGAGAATGTTTTCAACTGAAAAATGAGCAGTGGACAGCAAAAGACAATCCTCTATACGGAATCCAAAGACAGACATACAAGGAGGAAGAAGGAAGAGTTCTTTTTTAGGACCCTAGAGGAAGCCCTGGGAGTTCAGTCTATTTATAAACAGCTGAGACACTAGCTTCAGTTGCATTTCTATCATGTGCTTTTATATTATAAGTACCTTAAGCAAACTGTTACTGAAACATAATCTTTAAGCAGACTAATCTAAATAGAAAATATTATATTGCTCTTACCTCTGATTTCTGTATTTCTGTATTCCTTTGTAAGCCTGCATCATTTAGAAATATATTCAATATACTCAGAAAAACTAGAGAACCTCATTACAACTATATTAAAGCTATGTTTTCCACTCCTAAAGGTACATGGCACCGTTGGAGAGCCCTGGTGGATTTGGGTAGAAGACCCTACTAATGATCACATTTATCATTCAGAGTACTTCATCATTCAAAAAAAGCAGGTAATGGATTTTATTCAGAATCTCATAGCAAGACAAAAATAAGGTGAGTGAGATGCGGATTTGTAAGGTCAAACAATATTTTGGCCTAAGCAGCTTTTCAAGTCAGTAGCACAGCTTTCAGTTTCAGATGTAGATGATAAGATTCAACTTCCACAACAGTGTTTTCTAATGTCAGATGTCCCTTTTTCTCCTCCTTCTGTGGGACAGTTATTTCCAGGTGAAAAAAGGAAGACTGTAATGGTTTTGTCTGTTAAAGAAAAAGATGAAGAGCCAGCCTTATTTTTATCTTTTGTAGTCCATAGAAACAAAATCCATTCCTAGTGGTGAAATGTTTTATAAAAACTGAACATTTTGCACATGGGGTTGGACACATACTTTATTGCTTTATGTTGGTAATGCTTATGGAAGTGAGGCAAACTGATTTTTCAATTTACTGATTTGTCTGTGCAATAATTTTTCTCAATACGTTTGCATTAGGTCATTACTAAAGAGCCTCAGCTGTTGGTGTTCACAATCCCAATTTTTGAACCTCTTCCTTCTCAATATTACATTCGAGCTGTGTCCGATAGATGGTTAGGAGCAGAGGCTGTATGTATCATAAATTTTCAACATTTGATTCTTCCGGAGAGACATCCACCCCACACAGGTAACTTCAAATTTGATCATTTTGTTTTAATTCATCTTGCTCGTATTGATTTGCCTTATGAGAGTGCAATAAATCCCTTCACTTCTGCTTCATGTATTTATGAATTTTATTCTGCTTTATATTATCAAGACCATTTCTTCCCTAACTTTAAAGCTTTCTAAAATTTTAAATTCCTGAACAAAAAACAGCTCATTTCATCCAACATAATACCAGCCTTTTAGTGACTCCAGGTTCTCTCTAAACCATAGGAAAATTGAAACTGTTATATGAAACTAAGCAAATCTCTAGGTTCCATTATGTCTTATCTTAGTGCTTGTAAGCATTGCATGTCTTGACTTGTTAAAAATAATCTTACAGTGGATGGTTGCATTATAAATGGCATTCAGCAAATGAAAAACAGTTAAAATTTTGAAAATATGACACATATTGCTATTTTTACTAAAATAAATTCATCATAGCAATCACTGTTACAGTACAAAACATCGCATTTCAACTCAGCACTGCTGATCAAGTCGTGGCCTTCCCCTCCCCCTTCTTTTTTAACACTTGGCACAGAAGCATATGTTTGTGTTTTGCTTCTTTTTTTCTGGATACATAAATTGCTTTATACATTCATTGTGCCTGATGTCATTGTAAAACCTTTCCACTGTAATCACATTTGGCTCATCTAGCAGTCTGTGAAGTGAGTGTCTTCAGAAATACTCAGTTCTCATACGGTGTTGTCCTTTGGCATGCATAAATTCACATGTGTTTGTGAAGTGTTTAGCTATTGTTAGACTGTACCTACACTGTCTGGAAAAGCATGTGTAACCTTTTTATCTAATTGATTGATCACTGACTACTATTCAGAAGAAACAGAAAGATATTTACACATCACCAGTTATGGAGCCTCTAGGATTTATGGTAATTGATTTCAATTCCCATCTGGTTCCCACTCAACAATGAAGTACGTAGAGACTCTACTAGGCAAAAAACCTTCTTTCTCCTCAACAGAGCCCAAGAAATCACAGTTTCAGTGGGAATGATAAAACAACCATAAGGTATCAGTGAAAAGCATATGAAGAATATTAGGCATCATTGCCTTAGTAGATTTTATGACTCCCATATCATACCTTAATGTGAAGCACCCTGAAAAGACAACGAGACCTCCAGCCACACAAAAAAAAAAAACGAACCCAAACTTCAAAGCAAGCATCTGCATAGCAGAGTCACTGCAGTCTCCTTAATTTGGTAGGATTCCAAATCCAATCTGGTTATATATATATCATCTTCCAAATTCCACAATCTCTAATTGTTTGGATAGCAGATGCCCTCAAGATATATTGAGAATCATATATTGAAAGGCTGTTTGTTTATTTATTAAGATTATGTCTTTAATTACGTTTAAAGGATTAGATGCAAAATTTAGTTGTACTCACTTGATTTATATTACTACATCAATTTAGAAACTCCAAAGAATCCTTTCTTTTTAAATAGATCTTTTCCTTGAATCTGAAATACACAGACTATACTGTCCTCCAACTCCACATTCTGTTGTCATAAGAAGCTGGACATACGTATAATCTAATACAGTGAGTTTAGAATTTACTACAACTGGGTAAAAAGGAAACAGCTTAAAGAAAAAAGATTAATTTATGCAAATGACTAGTTCACAGCTACCAGAATGCTAACATCAATACTTGAAGAAATACTTCAGAGCTATAAAATAAACTTTTCAATATTCCTCATGAAAGTTGGCAATGACCCAAATGTGGACTTTGTCATATGAGATATTAAGTAAACCAATTTCCAGTGTAAGTTGTTTTCCACTAAAGTATTGGTTAGTATCTTTATCTTCATAACAAACTATGTTAAGACATGGCATCTTCTTATCATGCATTTATGTTTGTTTTGTGTTTTTAGAGCTTCTAGATCTTCAGCCTTTGCCTGTCACAGCCTTGGGACATCGGGAATATGAAGTCCTGTATAATTTCACACACTTCAACCCTATCCAGACCCAAATATTTCATACACTTTATCACACAGACTGTAATGTTCTTCTTGGAGCACCTACAGGTTCTGGAAAAACTGTTGCAGCTGAATTAGCCATCTTTAGAGTTTTTAACAAGTATCCCACATCAAAGGTTTGTAAAACAGGTTTACTGAAATCATTTTGTGTAGGCATGTTTTCAGCAATGCAAAAGCCTAGAAAAAGACTACAGCAAGCCGAATTTGCTTTCTCCAATTTATACCTGTCTGGATACAAAATGGTACTGCATTATGTACATTATACTTTTATTTCAACTTTATATATTAATCAGGACAACTAGAGTTAAATCTAAAAACATGACACAGGTATGCTGGATTTCCTTTTCTGTACTTACTTTATTTCCTGCTTTAATATCTTTCTACTATCAGTAGTTTTGTAGCTATTAGTTCCCCTCCATGTGAATACAACTAGCCCAGTCTCTCTCTTAATTAAACAAAAAAGTTACAATTAATTACTACAAGCCAATTTTCTGTTCCAACTTGCCCCTGTGTTTTATTTCTTAAATTGTCTAAAAGCTGAACAACCCAGCTGTTGGGTTTTTGTTTTCAAAGTAAATATATATCTGTATCTTGACTTAGCTATCTTGTCTTAGTTAACCACATTTTTTCTTTGGAAAAGATATTTGTATCTGACTGTGGGATTTAACCAAAGAACAGCCTTTGAGATTAACAGAAATCATGTACATAAATCCCTTATTCATCTCTGAAATTTCAATATCTTCATGTAATTTGTTAGTCCAAGCAAGGTAAACAAGACACTCGAACATTTTCAGCTTATCTATTAGACTTACAAAATAGCCAATTCTCAAAGGAGTATATCTTTTAGTTTTTAATAAAGCTGGAAATCTGGCTATACATTTTAAAGAATATAAGTGAATTCTTCATGTCGCAGTTTCTTCATGTTCCCAAGATTCAGAATATTTACCAATAAATCTGTAATATTATTTCTACTTGTCAGAGTATTCACCGCTTCACAGCAGGCTTCTTTGAGGAAAACATTGTGACATTTTCCTAAAATAATCAGCTTCTTAATTTAATTGGTAATGTTTTAATAATTTAATGACATAACTAGAAACTTGATAAGCTATTGCTTGCTGGAAATTCTAACTATTTCTGTTCTAGAATGTTAGCTTGTGGATTTTATAGTCCTGGCAAAAAATGGCATTATTTATATAAGTGGGTTTTTATATTAAATTATATGATAAATACTTCAATTTCAATACATTATTCTTTCTCTTACTTAATTTATTTTTCAGGTGTTAGATCTGTTTTAAATATAATCCTGTAGTAGGTCATTTAAGGAATTCAGGGCTTAATCATAGATAAGGAGTATGCTCAAATTTTGCAAGTATTAAATAGTTTTTTGCCTTGTAGGTACACTTTAATAAAGGTTTCTTATTTAACTTCTAGTTTTGTGATTCCTTTTGCAGGCAGTGTATATTGCGCCCTTAAAAGCACTCGTTCGTGAAAGAATTGAGGACTGGAAAGTTAGGATTGAAGAAAAACTTGGTAAAAAGTATGTTTCTCCTTACCTAATCAGAGAAATAAGAAGCAAAAGAACAGCCCATCAAGTATGAATAAAATCTACAGAATACAAAAATTCAAAATAAGTTTTGATTGTATACTATCCTTCAAATTTCTAGCACTTAAAAAATAAAAAATGCTATCAGTAGTCATTGCAGTGATAGCAAAATCAAAACTAAAAAATGGATCCACTTTGATGCCCAGCTGTTTTCATTCTCATTCCTTGCCAGTATAACAAATATGAAGCTCAGATTTCTCTCTGCAGTGTCCCTTGAAATTTAAATTGCAATCCATAATAAGCTTTCTATAGAAACAACTCATAGGAGTTTTGTGAACTGGATACTCGTAATCATATATTGTCCTTATATAAATTAGTTACAGTTTTATTCCTTGGTAACATTAATTTCTTGCTGATCTTTTCAGGTGTCGTAATTCAGCCATTACTTTATGACATATAAGGTGTATTGCTCATGCAGATGCTTTCCAAAATTACACTTTCTTGAGCTACAAATTATATCCATAGGATGCATAATTTATGGACTTCTCCTTTTTTATATATAGCTTCTTTTGTAAGTTAAAGCTCAAAGTGCACCACAGGTTTCAACAGAAAGTGTGTACATGAAATTACTAGTGAGATTCCTGCTATTATCATAGCTTTGACTTATTAAATGGCAAATTTATTCTTTTTTTTTCTATTTTAATGTCCTGTGAGGATAAATTATTTGTCTCATAATTTTAAAATATTTTCAGGTAATATTTTCTTCTTTAAATTTACTCTGTTACTTGTGACTGAAATTTTGAACAGACGATACACATTACTTTGAGAAATTTTATTAGATGTTCAGCTTGATGTAGAATGTGTCATAGAAATGTCAAAATTCCATTATATTCAATCTAAAATCTCAAATGCAGTTTGTAGAACTTGAAATGATAATAAGGCAAACAATTGGAAAAACTGCTAATCTTACAAAAAAATTACCTCAGGATAATTTCTGCTCCGATCTAAATGGAACTTCACCAACAAATGCAGATGCTCTGCAATCTAACTTCATTATTCAAACCAGAGATCTATACAGAACAGCAGGCAGCAACTTGGTAGCTTTCTAGAAAGCTTTCATCCTGGCTATGACGGATGTTATGATTCACATTATATATACTACTATTCTTATATTGTCTTCATTTTGAAGTATTAACCATAGATAGTTTGGGACTCATATTTGCCATCTTCCTTTTATATGGTTTTGATAAGGAATGGTATATATGATATATATGGTACTTGCTAGGAAAACAAAGAGACAGGTTTATTTACTTAAAATTATTCTAAAAATCCTATTAGAAGTATTTGACCAGAAACAAAATTATGTTTTTAAGTTTTGTTTCTTCTCTCTTTTAAGAGTTAATATTTAGGAGCCAGTATTTGAATGTTAAGATGTTCTAAAGCTTTGTGAAGCCAAGCCACCATCTTTTTTGATTACAGAGTTGTAGAGTTGACAGGAGATGTGACTCCTGATATGAGAGCTATTGCCCAAGCTGACCTGATTGTTACTACCCCAGAGAAGTGGGATGGTGTCAGCAGAAGCTGGCAGAACAGAAGCTACGTTCAGAAAGTTTCCATTCTTATCATAGATGAGATCCATCTGCTAGGTGAGCATGTCTTGTTTTTAATCAGAATTTGAAGAAGTGGGCTGGTACTTATGACATGAATATATTTTTTGACATCTAAACCTTTCCTTTTTTTCTGTTTTTCAATGGTTTTATCATTTACTAGGGGATGAGAGAGGCCCAGTGTTGGAAGTCATTGTGTCTCGAACAAACTTCATCTCATCTCACACAGAGAAGCCTGTCAGAGTAGTTGGTTTATCCACTGCTTTAGCAAATGCTAGAGACCTTGCTGACTGGCTAAATATTAACCAGGTATGAAAAATGTTGCAGATGGATAGGTATTTGTGCTGCAGAAAATCAAGATAGCCATTTATAAAATAATTCAAGGCTAAACTTGAAAAAAAATTTTTCTTATAGATGGGTCTGTTCAACTTCCGACCATCAGTACGCCCAGTTCCTCTGGAGGTGCACATTCAGGGCTTCCCTGGCCAGCATTACTGTCCTCGCATGGCTAGCATGAACAAACCTGCATTTCAGGGTAAGCAACAAGCTCCTAGACCTTTTCTTTCTTTCTGTAAAAGAAAAAAAAAGACTCTGAGCACTTTGCACAGTTCATTTGCAGCACATTTACAACATGTGTTACTGTATGTAACATGTGTTACTCTTGGCCTGTATAGGAGGAATCTGCTCTGATAATGGCCCAAAGCTATTTGTCTGAAACATAGTGTGCTGCAAATGCAACGTATAACAGATGAATGTAATGTATTTAGAACAGAAGAATAAAAATAGTGCTAATGAAGGGGAAATAAAATGTGTTTTCTCTTAGTGTTTGACACCATAAAGAAACATTTGTGTAAAAATATTTGAAATTTAGAAAGTAATAAAACCATTCATATTATTAATCTGCTGAGGTATTTTCATATGGACCATGGTACATGGAACAGAAGTTGCAAGTCAGGCTAACCTCCTATAATTCTAGTTTCAAAGCAATAACCATAAAATTCTAAATTTGTAGTGCAGCCAGATATGCTTCTGTTTTCAATTTTTTATTCCTAACAAAGCCGGACAGCAGGATAGATTTAAGAAAAACTCATATTTTATTTGAACATGTTTTGGTTTAGTTATATAAGGAATATTTATTATATCAATTAAAAATAACCTCCAAAATAAATTTTGTAATGTGCACTGCTGTTGATTGTGAGGTGACATTTGTGAGGTGACTTTCTAGCTGCTCTAATTAGCCTTATGACAGAAGCAAAGTATTGATTGTGGACTAGAGACCAATCTTGACAGCTCAGATTATTTACACCTCCACAAGAGCATTGTACAAAAACACTAATGAACAATAAATCTGTCTTGGGTTGTTCTGCCACACCTGTTCCTGAAGCAACAAAAATCCATTAGATTCTGGGCTTTTAAAATATATATATAAATTGGCATATATAGTTGTAAGGTATAAATACACATGAATTATCCTATTTTGATAATTTCACAACTTTATAGTTTGTGTATATGCCGCAGCACATGCTGGGTAGTTTTCATGAACAGGGGAACAATATTTGATGGTGGATAGTATGAAATAGTTTTCAGAAATTAACAATGCATAAATTTAATTGCTAGAGTGGGAATTACATGAAAAAAATACAAATGGATTTACAAGAGATTTAGAGAGTGTCTTTGAAATTCTACTTACACTACATACTTCTAGTGCTTGTTAAATGTTGGAAAATCTGTACACATATGATTTATTGAGGGCTTCTTTCCCCACTTGTTTGAAGTGATATAGTCACGCTTATAGTTATTTTAGCATTTCTATGGCAATAATTATTTCTGAGAACATGAAAATTTTGCTGCAACCTGAAACTTTTCAACTGGGCTGAGCAAGAAAATGCTTTTTTAAAAAGTCCTAAAACATAATTGGTTTAAATATATCAGACTAATTAGTAAACAGCACTTTCTATCTTTTTTGCCTTCTTTGATTTTGATAGACTGAGGTCACCCTTTGCAGGCAGACATGATTTTATGCAGTCTGAGCTCTGGGTCAGGCAGAAAGCAAGTTTTGTACCTTGATGGCACTTAGCCTGTGACAACACATTCCAATGGGGTAGGAAAAAAAGAACATAGTTATTAGGCTCATATAGAGAAATTCATAAGCTTTGAAGTCTAGAAAGATTGTTCAGGTTTTGTGGTGTTTTGGTGGGATTTTTTTCCTAACTGCTTCTCTTAAATCTTTAGCTTACAATGATCACTGAAGTAGCAGGGCAAATTAACTCGGACTCAGTTAAGCATAGCTATGTGATCTTTCATTCAGAGATGATATATGCTCATCTCAGTTGTATCTATCTGGCAGAATAGAGACTAAGTATACATACCTGTGTATCATCTGCAGAGAGGTGTATCAGCTGTCTAGGTAATGCAAAGAGAAATGCTTACTTTTTGTCATTAAAAGGCCTAATTCTCAAGTTCTGTTTTCCTCAACAGCAATTCGGAGTCATTCTCCAGCCAAGCCTGTTCTTATTTTTGTGTCATCCAGACGTCAGACAAGGCTTACTGCCTTAGATCTCATAGCTTTCCTAGCCACTGAGGATGATCCCAAACAATGGCTGAAGATGGATGAAAGAGAGGTAAAGTCATTTTACCTGCATGATTTGTGCTTTGCTTCTACTTTGTTGGTGTTTGTTTGAAAAGAAAACACAACTAAAACAAAATAGTTGTTTGAGGGTAGAACTTGAAACAGCTATGCATATGCTAAATTTCAATATGTATTAAAACAGGTCAGCATTGAGACTATATAAGCATTTTTGCAAGATCTGAACTTTAGAATGTAAACTCTTTTATCTTTGTTTTTCCTGCGTATCTATTATTAATGCTAGTTCCTTTGTCCCAGACAACATACATCACATGATACAAGTCTTTGATACAAAGATAAGACAAAGAATAAAAGGAAGAGGACTAGTGTTCTCCAAAGTTTACAGCTGGAAATCTGTGACATGTAGATGCTGAACTGGAAATCTCTTTTAGTGTTTTAGGAGCAAAATCATCCTGCTTGTAAAATACCTGTATGTGTAGAGGATTATATATATGCATATATATCTGTGTGCATATATGTACATATGTATGTACATGTGTCTATCCATCTGTATTCATAGATAGATATACTACAAAACCAATGGTTTAGGAATGGTTGTGTCTTGAGCATCATTTTAATAATCAGTTACAAAAAAACATAGCTTCTGTCAATACCTATTACAAGAACATAAAGATTACAAATTCAAATACTCAAATGTTAAGCAATTCTGGTGTAAAGGTTTAATTTTTTGTTGTTTTTCAAGCAATATAATCTTTAATTACGTTTTCTTGTATTCTTTCTAAAAAAAAACCTTCTTTCGTTTATTGCAAAACATGAATGATGGTCAAATAATAAACAACCATTCAATATTCTGTTTTATCTGCATTCTACAAAATGTATACTAGATTTTATGTACTCCACTTAGTTCTACACCTGCTCTGAATACAGAATTGTTTATTTCCTTCTGGACAAATGGTCTGGATTATAGTATATCACTGCTTCAAAACAATTCTTTTGGATGATATTCAGGTTTCCTAGATTTTGGAACTTAGCTTTCTCTAATAGTTGCAGACATTCTGGAGAGGAATTTCTGCGATAATATAGGGCCAAAACATAACAAATATATGACTCATAAATACAAGGTCCAAATTGAATATCGTATTAATGTTTATATTCAACAGTTGTATGAATAGTTATACAACTGCATACCAAAAATCATATGCCAAAAAATGTAGATTTCTAGATGAGATTATTTGATTTTGTTTGCTCTTTGGGAAAAAATAAAGTGCGATTTTCCTGAGATAAACTATAACATTGTATCCTTCCTCTTTTGGATGGATTTTAAAAAAAGAAAATGGAACTATTGGCTGATAAACTACTAGTACTAAAACATGTCTCAATTTGATGCTGCTTTTCTGACTGTATAACCTCTAATGTTTTATTGAGAATAACAGAAACATTTCATACCAAATTTATTAGTGTGTAGTAAGAGTACTCCAGTATCTTGTGATAGTTTACTGTAGTAATCTTACCTACAATTGGAATGTGCAACATGCAGCTTGCCCTAAATTACTTGTATTAATTAATCTGAATAGCTTCCTTATGTCCTGTGAGCCACTACTATCCTGAAAAGAACTGTAACTGAAGCATCTTCACTTGCTGGAAAAGGGCTTTGCATTAGGACTCTTTGAATTACATGTTACAGAATATACCTCTGAAGCTTTTGAAAGAGACAAGCAGACTTTGCATTTATTCACTTAATAACATTTGCATATGATTTGTATTTGAGTTAATAAGCTGAATGTTTGGAGCATAAGATAGCTACCAAGTTACTCAGTTCCGATTAGGTAAATATAAAAGACTGAAGATTAAGCCCTAAATTGTTATGACATACAACTATTATGCAGAACACAATTGTGTTTGAAGTACCCACAATTTCAAGTGGACATTTCTTTAGGTAATTATGGGACCAGTTTGTAGTTTTGTGTTTTAAATGAGCATGATTAGCCAGAGTTTCATTTGACATTGAAGCAAAGGACAACGCTATGGTAGTGCTACATACGTAGTGTATGTACTGCTTAATTCTTTTATCCAAAGTAATTATTTTTTATTTAAAAATTCTAACCAAGTTATATTAAAGTCAAGCTTGGACTAGGTGAAATAGACAAAATTCTCTCCATATTGCTATAGCATTTTTAAGTTTTAAAAGTAGAACTAGTGCATACTTTATAGTAGTTACTCCCTATCTTTAACACTTACCCGAGTGTTCCAAGTGTCTCTCGATTCCATACGGTATAAAAACAGACCAGTTAAAAAAGATAAATTGTTGCTGCCTTTTAACAAGATTTTTTTGTTGCCTGACAGTTTTTCACGTTTGGTTTTTTGCCAACCAGTGTTCCTTTAGGGGAACTTACAGACAAATTACTTTATTTTCAAAGTATTTGTAATTGTTAATTGTGAAGTATGTTGAGATATAAGGGATTTTTCATAAAAGGGTGTATACAAAGTTTACAAGTTTACAACAGGCCTTGGCATTTTTCTTCATTCAGCCTTATTTGTATGACATTAACTTTGGCTGACATAAGATTCCCTTGAGAACTTATTGGTTAGTTTTGTTTAATAATGTAATTGGTTTTGCTACATGATGGCCAACTGTTAGTTTATTAGTTTCCTAATGGGTAGAGTTCATAAGGCTTCTTAAAGTGCTGTAAACAATGCCATCTATAATAACATCTGAAAGACTGGTATTGACAGATTAGGTAGACACAGATTCTTAGAGCCATTAAAAGTTATTTTTCTTTGTTACCCTGCATGACAATTTTTCTGTGATGTCAATAGAAAGATTCAGACCTTGTGAGGGAGGGAGACCAATACTGGATCTTTGATACCTGTTTATCGTCTATGCCATTGTCTTAACTTCCCTCATCTTCTCTATAGAGGTTCTCCTTGTAGTGGTAGTGCCAAACCAGGCTCTTATTTGCAGCATGTGAAGGGTTCTGTTCACAAAACTCCAGGCTACTTCTCTTCACCAGTACTCTTGGATAACAGGCAAATCCAGTACCATCTCTGCCACCCAGCTCCAAGTACCAAATTAAGACAACATTCCAATCAGTTGTATTTCAGAGGACATGAACTTGTCTGAAGCTTTTGGAATACATATTTGTATGTATAAATGATATATAGAAGCAACCCTTCAACTGTTGCCATCAAAGTAGACAACAGCATTCCTGGATCGTGGAGGAACCATATAAGATGTTCTTTCCCTCAAAGAGTCAGTAGTCTAACAGGTGCAACCAAATTATAGTCAAGAAGGAGTTTTGTTCTACGTACATTTACTGAAAATATATATTACAGGCAGATTCGTTCCATTTTGGAGATATTTCTTCCTGGATGCTTTCCTTGAATTTCATGTCTGATGTACATTTTCCTAGTCATACCCATGTTCCTACAGTATTCAGAAAGTTTAAAGGTATTCAGAAAGTTAAGACAGCAGTCAGTCTTCATAAGACTGAACTGTATTTGATGAAAATTACTGTTTCTAGTACTGATAAGTTTTCCAGTTCTAATGAACCTGTTGTTGCACAATAGTTATATCTGTTTAATAGATTCTATCCAACTAAGTTTCAGGCTATGTGCATGCTTTTTATAAAAAAATGATTACTCAAATACCTCATGTCTAGTTTAGTCTGAGCAAGGAAGCCTTAATGATGTTGAAAATACCCTAATTACTGAGATTTGTTGCTGATACTTCGAAGTTCATCCCTACATTTGCCAGTTTCTGTGCACAGCATATTCAAATGTTCTTCAAAATTTAAGCAGCACTGCCACAGTTTGCCCAAAGTAGAGTATGAGGGGGCAGTCTGGTGAAGAAGAAAGATTAGAGCCTTAGAGGTGCGTTGTCTATACACATTCCAAAATGAGCTCTCTATCCATTTTAGGATTTGCAATCCCAACACAGGGTTTATTTTTCACCAAAGAGTGAAGAAGCAGCTGAAGCTTCCTTCCTTGCCATTTGCAGTAGGATTTTGCCATTTGCAAGGACTCTTCAGTACATCACGCTGTAGAGATCATCCTAGTTATGCTTCGAGGCACAGGTGCATCATGACAGAAATGTGAAAAGGCAGTGCCACTCAAAGAGAAGACTGTCCCTGTAAATTGAGTAATTCTTTCTTTTTAGTTTTCATTGATGCCAGTGTGCCAATGAAAAAATAAAACCCTAATTTTTTGTATAATCTTGAAATTCTTTTTAAATATAAACTTTCTAGCTAAAGTTCTACTTTGGAGCTGTCAGCTAGAACTGTCACATTCAAGCTTGTGACCCATTAGTTATCTTGTTAAAAGGGACAACAGCTCAGATTATCCTTTTGGAAACAGACAGTGCCACCAGTTTGTGGTGGGAAGCTTGTGTAAGATCAGTTACACTGTTCTACATTAGGAGCTGACTAAAGAGGAACAAGTCCTCTTACAGAAATTGCATCTACATCTGTGGTGGCGGCAGATGTTGCAATCTTTTTACAACATAATTTATTAGAATCAAGTTTTCAGTTTATTTACTTTTCTCTAATGTTTTTACTGCTTTTTGTTTTTAACATAAAACAAAAGTACCAAGTAGTATTTATTGTTTATTGTTCAAAGTTAGAATGCAGTTCTCACCAGCAAACAAGCAGGGTGTTTTCTTGTTTGTTTGGGTTTTTTTAAAGAAATTTATTCCCTNTATATACATATATATATAATATATGCAAGGACTGAGGAGAAATGTACCCATGTACACAGTATTAACTTCAACCACAATGACTTTTGCATTTTGCTTTGTGCATCATTTTACCATCTGCATCTCGTTAAGACTGTTCTTTATGAAACCTCTAGAAATAACTAAAATCCTTTAGCACAAACATACCTACTGTAATATTCAATAGCATTCATACCAGGTGATAGCTTGAATGACAGGCATTTATTGACAAGAATGAATCAGGCCCATACTGATTTTGCTATTTTAGAGATGTGAGTGTACAAACATGTGTGAGCTAATTCTGTATTTGTGTATGTGTCTGTACACTATGTGGAAATATGCATAGGCTTATGCATGAAAGTTAATTAAATTTTACCGTATATTTGTGTTTTGCATTGCTAAAAAAAACAAACACCTCTCCCCCTTCCAAAATAAAAATCCCCCAAATTATTGGAAAGACAGATGACTTTTCATTCTCTAAATCAAATAACCTATTATCTCCATGTTATTGTTCTGAGGCAATGCTGTGCTGTAAAACAGGAATAGAAGAATCTGGTCTGTGTCATGAATAGGTATATTTTTCTCTTTTAGATGAGATTTTTAGTGTTAAATTTATATGTTTTAATAATGTAGCTTAACTACTTAAACTGTATTTTAAAATGTTTCTGGAATAATCTTATTTGAGCTGGTTTAGGCATCTTGTTTGAATGGGAGAGTTCTGGAGTATGAGGATGTCAACTCTTCATCAAAAATAATTTTATAAGATGATTTTTTTTTCTGCCTTTAAAGATCAGGAAGGCTAGCTAAGAATGATTTCTAAATGTTTCACTCATTATAGAAGTTCAACTTCCTTCTACAAGATGTTGCTTTTATGACACAAAAGTGTGTCATAAAAAATTAACATTTATTTATAACAAGGAGATGTTTTTATTTCACTTAACATCTGTAGCAGATGTGAAATATGTAATTATTTTTGTAAAAGACTTCATAACTTTCACAATTCTTTTGTTTGGCACATCTTTCTTCTATTGGGCATTTTAGACAATTGATAAGCATTATTCAGTGGCATATGGTCTGAGTCTGACGTGCTTTGAAAAGAGTACAGAGTACTAATAATGAGGATTCTGTGAAAATGGGAAAACCAGCACAACAGATATGCTTTGAGAAAGTATGGGTTTTTAGCATCTTGAAACAATATATCACACTCAAAGGGACAGAATTGGGCTGCACAATCTGTTAGCTCATTCTTGTCCAATCTGGTCTCCTCCTTTCTTTTGGAGCCAGCATTGTCATCAACTTGCTGAATTATACTCTGACTGGAATGTATTTCAGGCACAGGGTAATGTATCTACTTAAATGGAATCCTATCTTTCTACAAAAGCTTTTTAAGTATAATAAATTTAAAATATAAAGAAGTTCTATTAGCTTAAAGTAAATGGTTCAACAGTTTACATATGTGCAGGAACAAAGAAAATGACTACTTACTAGTTTGAGAAAAATCGAGCTTGTTCAGAGATCAGAACATAAAAGGTAGAAATAAACTTTATTTTTTATAATAAATATTTTGCAATGCTACTAAGAGTCTCAAATTGGTTTTCAAAAGATTTTTTTATTAAAAGGTGGACTCCTAATCAACAGAACGTTAGGAAAGCACAGGAGGTATTTTTGTTTGTTCATCAAAAAATCTGAAGAATAGCAAAACCTTTTCTGCATGGGCCCAATCCTGTCTGTCTTGGAGGCCAGGGAAAAATCCCTCCTTGCGTTAAGTTCCCTGCATCGGTCTTGTATGGGGTTTTTTATGTCAGTACCCTGTATATTTCCTTGTGTTATTTTAATACACTTTTTCGGTTCTTAAGATAAAATACATTTTCTTCACCCTTTTATGAGTTAATACTACAGTTGTTTTCAGAAAGATAAATAGTAATGAAGTTATAACAATGCAGAAAGATTAGATTTGTTTTATAGTCAGATGCTGTGTCTGTCTCTGGTTAATGAACCTATTAATTGTGCCGTTACTTCTTAATAGAAAGTGATAATATTCTTACACTACACTGACATAAGAGAGTTATATTTTTAAATAAATAGTCATGAGAATTTTAAGTCTTGGATTGTGCCTACGGGTAAAATAGTTATGTTTATTGCATTGATTTATGTGAAAGTAAGGGGTCAGCTAAAAATGACTAGGATTCCCTGCTGCTAAAATGACAGGATAGTAGTACATGTGCCAGCTCTCCTGCTAAGGGTTCTTTAGTTTTCCTGTGGTAAATTACACTGCTTTGCAGGTATGACTAAGAGCACCACAGGCCACCGCTGTAATACAAGTCAGAGGGGAAAAAAAAATAACCACCGCTGGTTGTAAAAGCAAGAAGAACATCTTTGAATAAATTCCCAGCAGTGTGAATTTAGGGTGTTTTGTGCTGGCAACTACATGGCAAAAAGGTTTATCTCAGGTTCTGTACTGAAAATAACTAACACTGTAAAACTACATGAGCTGTAGGAGCAGTTAATCACTATAGATTAATTCAAATCAGCTAATTCGATCCCTCTACTTTTCTAGAGGAAAAGGGAGTTTAGATTCATTATTTTCCCAATACCGAATTCTGCTTGTGTGAATAATGAAATAAATGTCATTGGAACTGGCTTGTTCCCTTACGTTAAAGACATAACCATCATGAAGTGACAGTTTTTGGTGGTGGGGGGGGGAAATTAATTCAGCAATATACTATCTTTTGACAACTTTTAAATGCAGATATTGAGTAAAATGTAAATGCATTCATTTTTTAATTTTTTTTTTATATTTACCATTACCATATTCTACTTTTTCATCTTAATTCGATGTCAAATCTATACATACAACTATTATTTCTCAAAGTGTCTATCTAAGCATAAGGCGCCTGTGCAGTGCTAGTACCACTTCATAAATCCATAGCACAAAAAGCATTAATAGGTTCAAAAATATATTTAGTAATGTATGTTGATGGTCATAATTGTAGAGAACACAGTATACAGGCTCTCATTTTTTCAAGTTATTTTTTTCTCTTAGAAGAAAAAAACCTTTAAGATGGGTCATAATTCACGTTGTCTACACTGCAGACACGTCTACATGGTGACTAGAGAAATCAAAGGTTTGCTGATTGTATCTAGAAAGATAAACTTTATCCTTTTACATATCCTCCTTTCATTCAGTTCTTTACTGTCTTCTACTTATCTACCCCTCTTCTTGTTTCCCTTTCCTAAACAGACTTATCCCCTCTTCACTTCTCAATTCATTGCTTTTTTTTCTTCCTGCTTCCTTTTCTTTTGGTGTTTTATAGTCACTTTCACTCTTTTCTTCTGTAAGCATCCTGGTTTTTATACATGCCAGCTCAGTTTATACAAAAAACCTTCCATGTCTTATAATATAGGAAACTCTCAGGAGCATCCAGGCAGCTACATTGTGAGGGAAAATAAGGTTTAGGAGCTTCCATTGACAGATCAAATTGATTGGACCAAGACAAAACTTGAACAGTGGTTTTTTTTATTGGGTTCTCCGTTACTTCCATTATTTCTGGTTGTGTTAGTCAATACTACTTCAACAAACAGACTTTTTAAAAGGCTTTTTCATTTGCTCTTCCTGACAAAATTGCTTAATTTGCAAAATCTATATTGTTTAGTTTATTGTTTTTATATCCTGAATATGGACTATTGTATTCTCTGACTTTTTTGTGCCTTTTGAGAATTTTTTTTTATAATAGTAGTGACATATGTTACTTGGACTTATATATGTGAATAATTTTATTAACACTAAGTTCTGAGAATTATAAAACCCAGAAGACATTTAGAGAAGGTTACAACTCTGAACTTTGCAAGTGCAACACCTCAGAGTCCCTAAGTGGAAATGAAGATATCGCTGCACTCAAGCAGATATCATATCTCAATACTTTGAGATACTCAGTCCAAGATGAGACTGAATACCCAGTCCAAATTCTTCAATTATACTGAATAATTTGTTCTGCACTACTATTTTTTCTCTACCCTTGGCTATACCTCCTAGGTTAACCATGAATGATGCTGCCCATAAGTATGCAATATCATCATGCCACTGCTGGTGGCACCAGGAAACCACTAATAAGAGATGAGGTTTGAAAGTTTTTGGCTATAACTATATTAAAATTACATAAAATAATATGAAATAAAATAGAAATTTTTAAAAATAGACCATAGGTCTAAAACAACAGAAGGAATACTGGGAGGTAAAATCACTAAACAAGACAGAAGTTTTAAAACTTTTGTTCATTATTAGTGAAGGGCTTTTCACAGAGGTCGTGTACAGAAATAAATGAGATTATTATGGAATTTACTACTTGAAAACATAGGCAAGAAGTACAGTTAAAATGATAGTAGTTAAAATAATTTCAAGTAGTCACTGACATGAGGTTTGAAAAAATGGTAATAGTAATAAAAAATAGCTTTTTGGGCTTCTGAAAGTTTTGAATGAAGACTACACTACAGGGTTCGAGTCTGTAAATTAAAAAATCACATTAAAAAAATTCAAATTAGTTTGCATTTGAGCATGGGAATAGGAAACTGCTTTGAGTAATAATTGCAGAATTATCAAACTGAAGAATTGTGTCTGTCTTTTCATAGGCATTGGAGAAAGGCAAATGTATTTTTCAGACTCTTATGTTATTGGTTGCAGGGATTTGCTATGTTTTTATACCAGTGCTAACCCCTTTGATACTAGGGATTGCATTAAACAAACACAGAGCAGAATGCACAGCATTTGCCAGACCTGTCAAGATATTTTCAGCATTTTCATTTCCTTATATTGTCAATAAAGTCACGTGAATTTTGTATTTCCCCCAACACTAATAAAGTATTTGATTTTTTTTCAGACTAAAACCAGACTGTTCAGTGACTGAAGACTGTGTTTTCCTGTTTGTATAAACAGCACTGAGCAAATTATCCTTGCTATAAAAAGAAAGATAATAACAGCCCTAAAAGTTTAAAATTTTTGAGTGATCTGTTTTAAAACATGCAACTATTCTTTCTGTTATAGATGAATGACATTATAGTGACAGTTAGAGATTCAAATCTGAAGCTGACACTTGCTTTTGGAATAGGCATGCACCATGCAGGTCTGCATGAAAGAGACAGGAAAACTGTGGAAGAATTGTTTGTGAACTGCAAAATCCAGGTACATTTGTTCTTTGAATCCTGCCGTAACGAGTTTTACATAGAATTTTAAAAGTTGGCTTTTTGTTACATATACCTCATTAATCTTTCTTTCTGTTTTAGGTTCTTATTGCCACAAGCACATTAGCTTGGGGTGTAAATTTTCCAGCTCATTTAGTAATTGTTAAAGGAACAGAATATTATGACGGAAAAACAAGACGTTATGTGGATTATCCCATTACAGGTACTCACATAAATTATGGAAATACTCACATGCTGAAATGTATTTTGATCATATGCAAATTATCTGAATCATTTAGTAACAGATCATTGAAAATACCTAATTTGGGTAGAGAATAGGAATGCTGAGGAAGGGGTTTCTTAGTTCATGGAAGAGAACTCTTAAGATTTTATGTAATAATTGGAAATGTTTCTGTTTGGCAAATCTTTTTTTCATGCTAAATTCCTTTAATGTGTAGTATCCAAAATAGACATTAAACAATTAAAGGGACAATCTGAAGTCATATTTAGCTACCTAGTTAATAGTATAAAAGGAAGTTTTCATGCATCAAATTGTTTTTTCCATTTTTGAAACCTTTTTTAAATAGAAGCAGATTTCTAACAGTAAACGTAGCCATGGTTTGAAATGCAACACATTGTGGTTTGAATCACATATATGAGAACATAAAATTTATACATAGTCACTTGACAGTAAACGAAAAACCTTAACTAGTCTAGTATCTTCAGTGATGTAAGTGATACTTCAAAAATAAACAACTAAATTAAATATTTGAATTTCTGTTTTGATACGGACTTTTATTACTTTCTGGCTCCAGTAAACTTCACTTTTCATAAACTGTTCTGCAGCGATTTTAACAAACGCTGTTGTTCAGAAAGTGAACCATGGAAGAGCTGCTTTCAGAGTTTAGACAGGGAGAATATTTGTCTGGATGGTACTAAGCTTGAAGAATTGGGGACAAGCTAAATTTATTCCAGGTTTCCTGTTCTGTTTTTCCTTTCTCTTTTCACAACAGAAAGTTTATTATTAAATAATCCTATACTATGCCAGAGATGTATACACCTAAGGACAATCTAAATGTTATTTGTGATGTAAGTAGAGAAATTACATCTTTTTAACCACACACTGTCTTTTCATCAAGAGAAGCTTACTAATGAAAAAAAAGCTCAAACTGAAAATACTACAGGGGTTACTTCTCCAAGTAAACCATCATAGAGCTTAATTTAGTGGTTAGTGCTCTGCAGGAAACTTGGAATCATTTTCCAGACCAACTCTCTTGTTCAAAGATTCTGGTATAACCTGGGAACTTAGCCATGTACACTTGCATTTTGTGACAAACTTAGGCTGATGTAAGCTTAGTACAGTCTCCGCAGAGTAGTATCTCGCTCATCTAGAGTGGAAGAATAGTGACTACTAACTTTATTACTGAATGGCGAAAAGTGATGAGGAAAGAAATCAACTGAAGTTTTAAATTTTATGTTGAATCTGTGGGACTGTCAGAGAGAAGTAATAGAGAAAATAATATATTCAAAAGAAATCAGAAACTCAATAAGCATTGAAGACTTACTATGCTGTTATAGAAATCTGTTGTACAAGTACTCACAAAGGGAGTGTTTATACTTTCACTCTTTATTGCCTTTTTGAATTCAGGTGACTTGGACATTGGGGGTTGTTTAATTCTCGAGTTTTCAATAAAACTGGGGGAGGGGGGAGGGGAGTGTGGGTGGAATACCACCATCTGTGATGGAAGCATTTAGATTTTGTTGTCTGCACTGCAACAGAAAATGCAGATTCCTTACTTTATGAAGAAACATGTGGTGTGGTTTGCTACAGCATTTTTATTTTTAACTTTCTAGAGAATATTTGTGCATCTGGAAGTTTTGTGGATAGGTAGTACAGTTTTGAAGCAGCAATAAAATGAAAATGTAATGAGTTTCTTTCTGAAATACTTCCAAAATTTTACAGTACTGTCTTTAATGCTTCCCTCAAGTTACGCCTCTGCTGTTCCATCATGGTATAACTAGGTTTCTCCCTGCTGAAGTTACCTTTCTGTAACAGGCATGCATTTGGTTCCAAGGAAGCAGCTGAGGGCAGAATGAATCATTCTGGAGCCTTCAGAAATTTCAAAACAAGTAAAAAACTTCTTTGAATGAAATCAGAGGTTTTGGGGAAGGCCTTTTCCCAGTTACTAGACATTTAGTCAGCCAGTTGGATCATATTTAACATTTCAGGAGTTTAGTCCAGTGATTAAAAGCAGCCAAGCAACATATAGTCAGTAAAGAAAATATTGGGTTTGGATAATTGTACAGTGGATATTGGCAAAAATTATTTCCTGACGCTTTTTAGTAAATCCATTTCCTATATGGTATTATGCACAACATAATTCACCACATTAGAATGGCAAGAAGTTGTTTCATCACCCTCCTGTGCACATACCTACTCAGAAACATAATTTTCAAACTAGTTTCATTTTATATTTTCATGTCGCTGCTAAATTAACAAAAGGAATAAACTGATAAAAAACATTGCTGTCTATATAGCTTGTGGGTACGCAAGTGAAAATGTGTTACTAAAAGTTGTTTATCATCATTGGGCTGTTTCTCCTCTTATTGTCCATTGCTGTATGCCATTCTACACCCTCTGACTTTTCCTTCCCTAACTGATGACTGGGCCAAAAGCTTATTGATTCTGAAGCCAAAGAAATCACTTTTCAAAATGCCAGGTACTGCAAGCCACATGTTGAGCAGGTATGATAGAGCTCATAGAGAATACACAAAACATAAAAAGTTTTCAAATAAAGATATAAAACTTACTTATTAATTGCTTTCCATTCTTTCTTCAAAGTTGGAGGCACCAAAAAGGAATCAGTGCTCTGCTGGGCGAAACAAAAAACAACCTATGCAGATGCACTTCTTAGGTTATGAGAAGACACAAACAAACAGATAATAAACATATTTATCTTGGTGGCTGGGTAGCAAGTTGAGCGTGTTTACTATAAGCTAGTATTTTCAGTGATTACAGAAATCATTAACTAGTATTTTCAAGTGATGATGTGTAGGCAGAGTAGTAGAGGTAAGCTTTAACTGTACCTGCTTTTAAATTTGTGTATCATGGTCTGATATAGGGACAGCATATGCTATGAAACCTTCTCTACTCCAGTGCTAATAACTAATATAACTTGAAGTTTGAGTGGTAAAGATCACAGATGTCAGTACTTAGAATTTGCCTTTACCTTTTTTCATCTAAGATATTCAAAACCTAGGAAATCACATATAGCAGAAAAGCTTGTACAAGGAACTTTTATTATTGTGAAGTCAAATACTTGAAAAATAGGAAATAATAGTTGCTATTTTAGGCTTTGTGAGTTCTCTTATTTATCATTTTGAATTGCATATGATCAAACAAGGGATGGATGTGGAATGGAAGGAGAGTAGAGGAAATTTATATTAGATGTAAGCTTGGGTTCTGTTGCAGTGGGTGGTCTTCAAGTATGCAGGAAGTTAGTCTCTGCCAGAAAGAAGGTCATCATAAATTTATCTGAGATGGAAAAAAATCTGATGTGTCAAAACCAATAGGGCATACGAGGCCAAAGAAATTAAAAAATCCTGTATTGCAAATTATACAAACATAAATACATGTATTTATTCATTCAGATAAGTACATTCGTTTTATACATTGTTGTTTCTTTGGCAGATGTACTTCAGATGATGGGACGTGCTGGCAGACCACAGTTTGATGACCAAGGAAAAGCTGTAATTCTAGTTCATGATATTAAGAAAGACTTCTACAAAAAATTTCTTTACGAACCTTTCCCAGTGGAATCAAGGTAAAGATAAAGCAATCAGAAAAGCTTATCAAACTATAAACAATACTACAAATGAGGGCTAGAGAAAGTGAAACAAAATTCCTGTGCCAAATATCTCCTAAATATTGGGGCCCTAGAGGAAAATAATTTTCGAAAAAGTATTATCCATCCTTAGGCAAAAAAATCTTTTCTTCCATGAGTTTTGAAGCATTGTTGAGCTCTTTAGTTCAATGCCAGATAATACTAGAAATACTTCTGTGCTTCTCAGTGTTGTCTCAGACATTTGAATGACAGCACAAACTGTTCTTCAAGGCCACTGTGCAGGACAACTATACATGATACTCAGAACCCTCTCTGAAATTCTGTGACAAATTCTTAATAGGTAAAAAATTGGGTGAGTTTCTAGCACTTTTTGCCTAGAATACTTTTACCATTATAGATATCACATTCTTCAAAATCTCACAAGTTCAAAAAGAAATCTGCATGGTGTAAACTATTCCTAATACACTTTCAACACATCTTTCACTACAAAATTTCAATATTTTTGTCAGAAATGTAGAAACACCACCTTTGCAGCCTCTCTGAACTTAGTTGATAAAAGCTTGCTGTCTAGCATAATGTTACTCATGCCTTGGTTTTGATATTTATAATATACTTAGTTGTTCAACAAGAAGCAGAACTAGTTACATCAGTCTCCTATAGATGCATGTTTCATGGAGGAATTCTCAGACATCTAATAAAGCATGAGAATTATCGGAAGCTTTTCTCAGTGCTGAAGAATTCACAGTATTGTTCTCCTAAGGAAATTTCATTCCTCAACATAAGCCATAACGAGACCTCTATCAGGTCAGGAAGTTTATAGGAGCTTGGGAGTGCTATCACCTGTGAAATGTAGAAACAAGCTCTTGTATTTGTAGGTTAATTTCTGTGTCACACAGATAGACATATAATTTTTGCAAACAAAGAATGTGGAGACATACGCTTCATTTCCTTAGGAAACCACACTTTTTTTGACATATAAATTTAACTTAGCACAAAAGGCTAGGAGTTTAACATCTTCAAAATGATAGCTAATAAGTCAAATGAGCAGTGTGATTAAAATGATGATGATATATCCAGACTGTATGTCACCAGCATAAACTAGGAAATCTCTCAATTCGTTGATTGGTAAATGACATTTCTAAATAAAAAAGTCGTATCTTAACCATAGTAATCACACCTTATTCTTCTTTGAAATACTATAATATTCTGTTTCTAGTAGCTCATTTTGTGTGTATATATATTTTCTTCGTAGTTTGACTTATTCCATATTTTACTATAAAAAAAGAACGTTTGATAGATTTTGAGATGAAGATTCACATATTAGTGGCAGTCTTGTTAAGTTCTGTGTAGGTTGTGATCTGATTAACCTAGAGTTGTCTTGGTCTCTTATGATCAAGTATTTGAAGTAAGAGGTTTCATAGCTTCAAAGAGAAACTGATTGTGGCTTTTTGGAGGGTTTTTAGTTTTAGGATGCTTTCCAATCTGTTTTACCAAAGAGCAGATTTATCAGCTTTGTGTAGTATTATCAATTTGTGAAATTAAAATTCGTATTTTTTTAATTAAAGTTTTTTCTAAAAGCCATTGTCTATGTTTTGGTTGTAAGACTTGAGTATGCAACTCGTATGACAGGCCTTGTTCTCTCATTGATCATTGGTTAGAAATATAGCACATCAGAAGCAAAAGAGAAAGCACTCCTTCTTGTGGATTAGGTATTAAATCATCAGTCCAGTCTGGGTAGAACATCTGCAGTTCTTACCTTTAGAATCATGCAATCAGTGGTGTAGTACAGTAAAACTGCTATTCATACCAAATTATTCTTTGCTTTTAGCAGTAGGGAAAGATTAGTAGGAAAAGAAAAAGGATATAATACAAGAAAAAGTAGGTGCATCCTTAAAGATATTTTCCATTCCCTGACTGAACTCTAGCCAGGCATGATCTCATTGGATACCCTAATGGAGGTCTTTGTTTCATTTAATGACACTAAAAGGTATTTTACTTGGTAAGAAACATTTTAAACTGCTTTTGTTCTTCTATATTTCTGAGTTTAGATCTTTCTGGGTAAAATTAGCTGCTTTTTTTTTGTTGTTGTTGTTACATTGGGTAAAGATTAGGCAAAATCTGGGGGAAGCAGTTTTGATGTGATTTTAATAGCTCTCAAGTATTTGTCAAGTATTAGCTAAGCTATTGCCACTGTTTCATTTCCTGTTTGTCTTTCCATATGATTCTCTATTGGATTAAACCATCACGATCATATGGTCAACACACAGTATTCAGAAGTTACCACTGAGTAGCTCCATCTGAATACATTCTGTGAATGACTTAAGCTTGTGCATTCTTGGTCCAATCAAAAATAATTTGAGCTTCATTCCACTATCATGTAAAGATGACTGACCTTGCAATTACATTCCCCCTCCTTCGTCTCCTTTACAGGAAGATAAATATATAATATTTTCAGATTAAAAGTAATAAACCTTTTAATGTACAACTCTGCAAGATATATTACCTGTCTTTGTGATTGTAAAGTCAGCTAAGTTCTCTTGTTTTCTGTTCTTCAGCTTGTTAGAAGTGCTGGCTGACCACTTGAATGCTGAAATTGCCGCTGGAACTATTACTTCTAAGCAGGATGCAATGGATTATATCACCTGGACTTATTTCTTCCGTCGACTTATAATGAACCCAACGTGAGTATAAAATACAAATGCAATTTAATCTAGAGGTAGCTTAAGGGTAGAGTTGACCCAAAGGTGATCCTGCTGCTGTTGGAGCCTGGAATACTTAGCAGTCTCCAGTGTAGGAGCATTACTGGCCCACACATGGAATAAAACTTGTGTGCACACTTTTTTAATAATTTTTTCTTTAAATATAAATGCATTTCTTGGCAGATAATTTTACAATTTAGTGACAACTATAAAATATCCTTATTGAGCGAACTACATCAGCATCCCTAAAATAAAACTCCAGATTATCACATTCCTTTAGGTATTGTATTTATAATGTGTTACTTTTTTTTTAGCTACCACATTGATATGTTCTGCCCAGCCTTCTATAGGAAATCTATTAAGACCTGGCTTTTCCTAATAAATGAGAGAATAGCTATCAGCTGTTTCTCTGTGATAACGTTTACTTTCATTAGAGTATCCTGGTGAAACCATGTGTGCAATATTTTCCATGATTGTTATCATCCTGCCTAGCTCCAGCTGGTATGCAGATCATTCTGAGCTGTTCCAGCGACGTAGGCTGCCTTTACCACAACATTGTTTTGGGTAAATGGTATGTTACCTATCACGTGATCGTTCACCCACCAAAAATAATGTGGCAAATAAAGAATTAGACATTTATAGCAGTAAATATTTCTTCACGTACTCCGGAGTGTTGTATTTCTGAAGTATGTTAGCATCCATAACTTTGGGCTGAATTTTCAGCTGGGTTCTTTATGGGCAACTGCTGGTGGGAGCCTGCAAGTGATAACATAGTTTCCTTTAATTCTTTTTTAATTTTCATTAGTTTTGCATTCTGCACCTAGCCCTATGCTGAGAATCTCCCACAAAGTAGAATTTCTATCTAATCTTCTTGGGAAATAAAAAATGCAGAGTGTTAGAACTGTAAACTAAAGAAAATGTAGTCAAGTCTCTCACTTCATAACTAACAAAAAGAAAGTACATTTATGTGGATGATATTCTCCCCTGAGAGTGACAAACAGCTAAATTCTGGTCTTGTCTAGGTTACAAGTGGGTAAAGCTGTGTTTAAGTGTATTGACTTCAGAATTTACACGTGATCTGTATTACAACTGATGTTAAAAACTGTGCCACTGCAGATGGTATTCTTTTTTAGGATGAAGAAGTAATGTTATTTTAAAATGTCCTGCTCTTGAATTGCTGTGTTAAATTGATTTTGTTGATTTGTCTTTGGCAAGCTTTGATCATGTGGTATCTGTGGTAGGTAGGTTTTTAAGACACAACATAGTTCAAAGGTAAGTGTAGAGTATAGAAGTGTAGTCGTTTGATTGAATAGGCAAGCTCTTCCCCATATAAAAGAAGGTTCCCACTGGAGTATGAGGTTGGCATGTTTACTGATGGTCCTTTTTTCTCAGCAGTTTCTTTTAATGTGCAGTGTCATGGAAAGCTAATTCTGAAATTATCACAACATCAACTTCTGCTATTCTGAGAGGATTGTTGGAAGGGAAGTTGGGGGGCAAGGAGGAAAAAAAAACTTGCTATATTTCATAGTGAGATGCAGAGCCATTGTAGTGAGAAACAAGATGAACAGATCTGGACTAGTGATGTCCACAATGGCAGGATAGGAATGCACATTGAAGTTTCTAATGAAATTGGAGTCTTTCATTGGAACACCACACATGCAGGCTGGAACAGCTCACAAGTTGTGCTGCTTTACTCCCTGTCTCATCCACACAGAGGTACTCAGCATTCCTTCTGTACTCAGTCACGCAGGGAGAAAAACAAAGGACATTATTGACTGTGTCAAAGAGGTCACTTCTAGATACCAAGGGCAAATGCAGTGGAGCTGCATGCTTTCAGTCCTTTGACATGATAATAAATTTCTATTAAGTTTCATCGAAAGTTACTAAACTAACCAGTTAGTACAGTTCCTGGACCTACTATCTGTGGTATTTACATACAAGCCAAGCAGTTCTAGCACGGTCAGTGCTTGAATGAGATACATCAAAGCAGAACCAAAGAGTTTTATGAAGAAAAGTTGTTCTTTTCACAAGAGTAGGAGCACAATGGCTGAATTTTCGTTTGGATAGTTACATAATACCTATTCAGTGTCACTTGATACAGTGTTCTTTATCATGTTTTGCCGCCCTGAAGCAGTTCTGTTGACTTTCTCTCCACTGTGATACAAGAACTATTTTCCAGCCAGCAGGTTATTGTACCTTAGTGGTGAATAAGTAATTCCCATGTGCATGATTGGTAAATGGCCTTGGGATTCATTGGCATAAAAGTCATTGCGTGTGATGCTGTAAATCCCTAAAATCATGGGCTTAGATAATATGCAGAAGATTTATATTCTCATTTATTGCCAGTTTTAGCTACTTGTATATTAAAGCTACATAAACAAATCGAGGATCATTCTGTTTCAATCCAGTACCATAAAATGACTTGCTGGATGCCTACAATTTGTATTATTTAAGTAATGCTAATCTACCTTTGTTGTGAGATAGAGATCAAAATATCCTTTTGCTCTAAGTATCCAGGTTTCTTCTAAACATGTAGTCATTACAAAAGTTTGTCTTGCACACTTGAGATAATTTGTTAGACTTGCAATAATGGCTTTTATAATGGTGGTGGTGATAATCGTTGCATGTTACAATACTTCTTTTCATCAAACCATTTTAATTTTCTTGTTTGATGAACACTTGTATCATGAAATCTGTGAAATGGGTTTTAACTGTCCAGTTAAGAGGAGTAATTGAGCTGTTGATCTGGGGGAGTGGAGTAGGTGAATGCTAGTTTTATTTAGAGGCATACTGACTAGTCATGTGCATGTCGTTCAAGAGATGATGTGCAATTGAGAGAAGTGGTCCAAATAAAACCATATCAAATCAAAGTGTATCAATCTCGATATCCAGAATTTCTTCCCTCTTCTTTCCCTTCCCCAAAGCAATTATTCCTAAATGTAGAAGTTTTTGAATTTGCATGTTAAGTCAAAGTTATTGTGCTACTTCAGTCAAGTACTGCAATGTGTTCTCGTTTCCACATACAGCTTCAGTCGATACGTTCTTTACTTAGCCAAGATCATACAAGACAGAGCAGCAAAGTGCCCTCTTCTTTGAAAGGAACTATTTTGAGAGGCTCATCCATCTCCTTTCCTTGGCTGAAATTCCTTGACTATTTCATTCTTTTACCCTTATAAAAGATGGTAATCTTCAACTGTCTACAAAAGAGAAATGGCTATGGGAAAAATTTTCTGTAAATCAGGTTATGATATTTTCCAGATACACGTGCAGTAGAAGAGAAATAGAAATTTACAACATATGTAAAGTTAAGCAGAATCAGCTTTCATTTGGAAACTTAATTTTTAGATATTCTGAGAGCACATATCACATCACTGTTAAAATCTGTGTGGTTTTTTTATGTATTTATAAATATATATGAGAGTGTGTGTGTGTGTATACGTACACACATAAAATCAGCTTTCTGTGTGAATTCCTTGTGAAGACCTGAAGAAAATTTTTTATCATTTCATTCGAATATTATTATTAAGGGGTTTTTTGTCACTCTGTGTCAGTCTTACAAAGTTTTCTGGAGTGAAAGATTAATGTATCATAAATTATAATTAAATTATCTAAGACTGATGCTCTTATCATAATACACTTATATTTTACTTTAAATTTCCTTTTCTCAATATGATTAGCTGAGCATGTCTAATAACATGTGACTAAAACATCTGAAAAAAAATTACCATTATAAATTGTTCCAATATAGTTTCTGGTATTGAGATGACAGCTAGTATCAGACAGTCAGGATAGAATAATATGTATTCAGTGACAATGTTCCATGTATGCAGAATTTTAGGGCTACTTTGGAATTATATCAGAAGGGGGTTTGCTGGAGAAAGTTAAATTAACTAAAATTAAGAGGTAAGATGGAAAAGTTTGGCAGTAGCTACTAAGAACAGAAGCTAAGAAGGTGCAGGTATGTTACACTGCAGTAATTACCAATATCCACAGAAATTACCAATATCCACACTGGTAAACAGATATTTCTCAGAGTGGATTCTTTCTTTTACAGTCACATTTAGATCTGTGTGCATACTTCATAAATAACAGCTATATGTATTATTATGAATTTCATAACAAGAGCTTGTTCTTTTGAATTATTAGGGTCACACTGATGTAAAAAGTGCAGGAATGTAGTTCATGGTATGCTTTTACCAAGCTATGCTCACTAATAAGCTTTGTCTGATTCTCTCAGACTGGAAAGCCCTAGGCTGCTGAGTATGAGCCACCTCCTGTTCCCCAGTCTGCTTCAGTCTTAGGTGAGAATGCAAAGCTGAAGACCCTGCATGTCCCTATTCAAAAAGCAAATTCACATAATTGTCTTCCTACTCTGGGATATGATTTATTGGTACAAATTATCTGTTGGAATATATAATAGGGAAAATTAATGCCCAATCAATATGTAAGCAAATTTACATGTGCCTATTACCTCTGATTTCTCATTTTATGAATGCATCATAGGAGGTAAACTTTCCTGTAAATATTTTAATTAGAAGCACTGATATGGAGGCAAATATCTTGCTGGTGTTGGAGAAACAGGACTCTTTTTTGATCTTAAAGAACCACAATGTACAATATACTAAAAACTGATTAAAGATAGTGATGTCTCTACTTCTCATACCTGGCATAAGCAAATATATGAATGCAAGAAAATACAATACGAGTAAAATACAGATAGAGATTACCATCTGCAGCATTTGTGCATACTGTAATGCATTTTAACAAGCCAGTCATGGACTCCAGAGTCAGTCAGCAATGCCTTAACAACAGAAGTGAGTTGGTACATTGGTTCATAGCTCTCTGGCTGTGGAGGTCCATCAATTGTGCTATATTCTCAGTACCATTTCCATGGTGCCATTTGAAGATGGCAGCTGCTGAAGGCCACAAGCTGATGAAAGTAAACACAATTGATGATTGAGTTTTACAAAAATTATTATCTGTGCTTCCCCATATCTCTTCATAACACAATTCTGCTTGGACTAAATCTCAGGGCTAAAATCTCAGAAAGCACCCGTTTTTGCTATCAAGCGAATGTTGTAAATTCATCCTTTTTGTGCATTTTTTTCGAAGGGCCTTCTGGCTAGCAAGTTTTTTCTTTTAATATTTTTGGCTGACTCTGCCACCAATTTTCATTACGTGTGTCACTATTACTACCGTATAATCTGAACATAAAAAACATGGTGCTGTAACAAATGACTTCACAGCATTGACAGTTATAGCAGGACCATTTCAAGGCTGATGAAAAATTTCCCAGAGAGATCTCGGGTCAGGCTTACATAAGCTAAACAGGAAATGATTGCCACCATTCACATTAAATCCTAAATGTTTTGTGTAACTTCATCTACATTTTATGTTCCTACACGTCTCTCTGTCTTTCTCAGCTGATGAAATTCCACACTTCCTTAGGTTAGAGAAATAAGTTCATGTTTCATGGTATGTTGTTCTTGCTAAGCTCTACAAGGTTTTGGATTTTAAATATATTATTTAAAATAAAATAAAAAGTTCCTTCAGTTTTTGATTGTTTAAATTTTACATACTTTGTAAATTTTTATGATACCTAGGGGTTTGTTATTGCTTTGTCCCAATGGACTACTAATGGAAGTTAGCCTGTCTAGCCCATGTGCTAGATGCTGTTAGGATAAAACTGCCTTTGACTTTCACACCTCTCAGGGGACGAGTAATTGTTGTGTTCAAACAGCCTGTAATTGTGATCCCGCTGGCTTTCTCAGTACGCTTCTGGCTATTAGAATCATTAAACAACTCAGCACCTGTTAACAGCATTGTAAATATTCAACCCTGCTTGTGTGCAAGTTGAGTCCAATATAGGAGAAGGCTTACAGAGCCCAGCCTCATGAATTAGAGCTTCTGACAAGTCAATTATTGTGAAACTGGGCTTCACTGTGAAATAAATGAAATGGTGTGCTGATAAAAAGGTAGGCTGTCTGTTTATAGCAAAGGGAAAATAATGACTAGATGATTCAATGCAGTGAGCATGAAACTGCATTGTTTTTATTCTTTATCTGTAATTAAATAGTTAGACAATATAGCTTCATGGAAGAACTCACGTATGATGCAGTTTTTGTACTTGGAGCATACCAACATGCAAAATTCAACTTGCATTTATGCCTGTGCATTCAAAATACTGTCTAATGTCACAATACCTCTGTTCTTGCTAATGATTTTAACATAGTCTTTCTAGATGAATGGCTTTGCTTTTTATTAGGGGAAAATGTGCTGAGTGACCAAGAAGCTCCTGTGGGTGTGCTCAAAATTATATTTACCCCATTATAGATAGTAGTTAAAACACACTGGTACCACTTCACTCAAGATTACAAACCATTTAAGATTGTTCTTTACATTGTTTTTTTGCACTAGACAGCTAGATATTTACTCTTCTAACAAAAAAAATACCAAAAATCAGCAAATTTAAAATTCACACAATCTTTAAAAGGTGTTATAGTGCCTTTTATGATTACAACTTCAGTGTGAAATATTGCGTATTAGGCAGAGCACAAGATAAAATCTGTTTAAATTACTGTCTTAAATCACAGTCTCAAAAAAGAATTTCAGTGTATTGTCCACATCTCTTCCTTTTATTTTTTAATATTTTTTAAAATAAAATTTTTATCAGTATTCATCATCAGTGTTGTGGTACTGCAAATAACAGTGCTGAAATGATACAGTGAAAGTCTGAATAACGTGACAACAAAGTGCCTTAATTATAATCATTTCAGTAGTATTATATTCAATTTAGAGAAAAATACTAATGAATCATTAGTGGTTTAGGCATATAAAATAGAAAATCTTTTCAAAATCTTAAGCAATTTATATGCTTAATTTGCACGATTATTTTCAGAAGGTAAAAAAAATGTTATAAACTAATTTCTGCTAATAAACAGAATCTAAATGTGCTCAGTGATGTTTGACAGATAAAAAGTACAGATGGAAATACTGACCATTTTTTATCATTACTATATTACTTCAGTAGATTCAAAAGCAGACTCTCATGAACATGAAGTTCCATTGAAAACGTTAGAGCATTTTTGCTACAAATAAGTTTTCTTATAAGGCCAATGATGTGTGGCTGTCTACCATATTAAAGTTTTTAGTCATTACAAATATTTCTTTGTTTTGTTTTCTTTTGGACAATAGCTATGTTTTAAGTGTTTGAGATCATCTCAATGTGAACCCACGTTGGATACTCCACAAAGTATATACTTTGTTGTTGTGTAATGTAGCTGACTGTTTCTGGCTATGAGAACAGATTTTTTTTAATCTTTTTCTTATGATAGTAGTGGTTTACCCCAACTTTACCCAATTATAAGTGAACATTCAAAGCATCAGAGAATTAACCCCATAATTTGGGATTAGTAACAAGGGAGAAATCTGGAAATGACTACTTCTCTTTAGCATGCAGGCTATTTTCAGTTATGCTGTTGCTATTCAAATAGATAAATGTTAAAAACTCTGTTTAAGAAAATAATAATGCAAATAGGATTGTGTTAATAAAACAGTCCTGGAAAGATGCTTGCAGTATATAAAAACACAATTCCATCTTTTGAAATTTGCTAACAGCAGCATTACAGTAAACAAAATACAGCTTAACTCAGAGAATAGGATTCGTCTGCCCAAATACAGCATCAACAACTGAACTGGTTGTCTAGGGTTCTTTTTGTAGTCAGTATGATTGCATTTCACCTCATCCTAAAGGATATATATAAAATACTTCAGAGGAATAGCATCCTGCAAGCACACATTTCTCTCCACTGTCAGTAAAAGGAGTTAAAAAGACTAACTCGGATGTAGATGTAACTATGTAAAATCAGCTACAATGGATCTCAGCACACTGTTTTGCAGCCTATTGTTCACCTGCACAAAATAACACTGAAAGAACCTACTCTTCATTACAGCATGTGGTACTGTTTCCAGTGGGGGTGCTGAGTACATCGTAACAGTAGGAATTTCTAGTAAGGCAGCTAGTATGAACAAAGGAGCATCTTGCATCGCTGCAGCAATCTTAGTAGTCTGTTTGTGCAACAGTATTTTACAGAATTAGATGAGCAGGGACAACCTTTTTTACTGTACTTTTTAACATTTCAGTAAATCATCAAAATTTTTATCGTTTTTAATTCCACTTTAAAATTGCATCATTTAATTTCTCTGCTTAAATTCAGCATTTTCAAACTTTCTGAGCATGCTCAGTTTTTCTTTACTGCTTATTGAATTTAATTGTTACTTTCTGAATTGGTGCCTTTGTTGAATCTAGGACACAAGTTCTTACTACATTTTTCTCTGGAGTCTTCTAGATAAGAGCTCTCTCTAAAATTATGCTAGTTTGTGTGAGTAAGAATCCTATAATATAGCTCAAGTTCCACAGTTAAGGAGTGCAAACTTCAGTCACTGGATCCTTTTTTATACTCTGGCAGAACAATATGTTTTGGCAAACTTCATAAACACTTTTCCTTCATACAGATAACTAATAAACATTGTTACTATATATAGTTTACCTAAACAATTTTACCTGAAAATGAACATGTGAAATAACCACATTGACAAATGCTCCATTCCTTTTTTATTATTTTTTTTATGGCAATTTTAACTTTGAGAATAAAATTACATGGAATTATAACAACAAACACCAACATTTGGATTGGCGTATGGTTACTTTTTCAAGAGATGTCACTATATGCCTAGTTTTTATTTTCAGGGTTCCAGGATGTAAGAGCAGTTGCTATCCTAGGTGGGTTTTCTTCCTTTCTCTTGAAGGTGAAATACTGTTATTTGTGTTAGTATTGCTTGTTCACTTTCATACTTATATAATCAGGAAAATATACCTATGCAATCAGGAGAATTTTCCCACTAACAAAATATAACCAGTCCAGTTCTGTTTGTATCAATGTTTCTATTAATAGACAGATAAATTACCATCTTGCCACATGTACATGCTTATGTTATGTCGGTTACTCCCACAAACCATTTAAGAATGATGAATTTCTTGTTAGACTATATAAGGGAATAGTTTTGTGTTTAATTGTTTAATGTGGATATTTGCTGTTTCAAGTATGTATTATAGCAGCCTTGTAAGTTTTCCTACAAGACATTATTGTTAAAAATCTTCAGAGTGTAAAAAGTATTCATGAAATGCATCTGTTTTCAATTTATCTAGTTACTATAACTTGGATGATGTGAGCCATGACACTATGAATAAGTACCTCTCAAGCCTTGTTGAGAAATCCCTCTTTGATTTGGAATGCTCCTACTGTATTGAAATTGGGGAGGTAAGACTAATGTGTGCCTTACAAGATTCAGTAAAATACATGCTCCTAAACATTGGGAACAGCAAAATATGTACATGCTCCTGATTTGAGGTTAGAGTTTATCTATGGAACTATTTGTAAGACTTAGGTTGAAAACTGATCTTAATTGGGGTTGCAGATAAATTATCATGCTGAATCATTTTTGCTGTTCTTTCTTATAAAGTAGTCTTAAAATATTTTACAGTTTTGTAGGAACCATTTATATTGAACCCTGTAGGATCAATGTATATTTGATTCCTCTTCTAACAGGATAATCGCAGCATTGAACCTCTGACATACGGCCGCATTGCTTCCTATTACTATTTGAAGCATCCAACTATTGGGATGTTTAAAGATCAGTTGAAACCTGAAAGCAACATTGAAGAATTGCTCTTAATTCTGACAGTAAGTGATAATATTTTCTTAACTTTAACATATGTAACTTGTTTATTAAAGACACGAGTATATAAAAAAAAAACCCAAAATTAAGAAAAGCCTTTCTTCCCTGATCTGTAATTTTATTTTTTTCTTGTTTTGAGTAATATACCTGAGTAATTTTTGATGTTTAAAGTGTTTCATCCAATCAGTACATCACAATTACCGTATACACCTGTTTTTCTTCTTATGTCCCTTTTTAACATTCAGGATCTATACAAACCTAATTTGTGTTTTTTTCTAAGTTAAGTATAATACTGAAATGCCAGAATAGTAATCATGTTTCATTTCATTTTCCTTTTTAAGCAGTTCAGTAATTACATCTACACATCTTTTTCAAATGATATAGCTCCACTTGTACCCACATATTTGAAACCAAGAACTGTCTGAATATTATCCAGGAAAACTAATTTCTGTCCATTTATTATTATAATCTCACTTACATATATTATACAAATTGCCCAAATTCTTTAATAATCTAATTTCCAAGTGTTTATTTCAAAATCTAGAGTCCATCTTATTGTATTTATATATGTTACTCTTACATTCATTATTGTTTTGCCATGCTGCCAAAATTTCTCTGAGGAGGAATACAAGAAGAAAAATAAAAACAGTGCTATTCAACAGTTTTCATCTCAACAAAACCTGATAAGCATTTTATGACACTAGGAGAGCCACTTTTCTAGTATAGAGACTTTCTTTCTGATAAATTTAAATCACCTGCTGCAAACATCAGGAGTGTTACAGCTCAGAAATAAAGGCCACAGTAATCTTTTATAATGGAAAGTGTTAGACAGCCTAAATAGGGGAATTGCTGTCACTGACCCTGCAATATCTGTTGTTCTGTTGTCAGAAAACATTGCAAATTATATGAAATGAAATTCAGTGTATTCGGCTGAATTCAAAATGGTAATCAACCACAATTCCGATATATGCTGTATGTAAAATAACTGAAATTTTAAAAAGAAATACCTACTGGTGAACAGAAGTTAAATAATATAGCACTGGGTATTCAAAGTGAGAGCTTTACTCCACCTGCTGCTTCTTTAAAATCTCTCCTTCTCTCTTGAGAAAATTTTCTCCACCTAGAAACTTCAGATTTTTTTTCAGATTTGGATAGGGAAAGTTTGAGAATAGCATTAGCAGAGATGGGGGACATTTCATGCCTAAAGTAGTGAGCAGCATATAGTAATTAAATCATGGAAGCAGAACCTGGTGCTGTCTATCTTATGTCAAGGCTCCTCATTTATTTAAACAGCTTGCATCCATAAAGTGCAAAGATAAGTGGCAAATATTTCTGTTGTAGACAAAACCTAGGATCCTACTGTTAGCCAGAGATTGTAAAATTTAACATTCGCTAATCTTGCTTTAGTTCTTTCTAATGCTTTTTTTTTTCTTTTTTCGGGAAATATAATCTTGGAAGTTGTCCATTTACAGTCTTTAGAGAAATGAGAGTAAAAATAAAATTGTTTAGAGGTCAGAACATGCCATGTGTAAATTTGAAAGATGAAAAAGATCTGTGAATGCTGGATACCATTATAGCTGACAGTTTTCCTTACTTTGTATGCAGATGTTGATTTTCATAATTACTAGTGGAATCACTGTCCTGTCTTGTTGAAGGTGTAAATTTAAAGGTTCTTTTCAATATAATGTAGTGTTGAAAAGAATTGCTATTTCAACAGAGTTAGTGCCAACGATTTCGCTGCCCCCCCCCCCCCCAAACACTGGGAATTAATGAGTTTTATAATTATGGCAGTTGCTTCACACCTCTGTTGTTAACCAATGACATTACATCTGCCTTGCTCCACTGGTGCCCTCCTCCTTCTTATTGAAGCGTTTAGCAGTTTTGGCAATGGGGAATTACATGGCATGGGGTAAGTAGTCTAATTAGGTATGAGTGAAAATCCTGAGGGAAAAGGATATTTAAAAAGTAATTTGAAGAATCTCTTAATGATGCTGGAACTGAAAGCTGTAGCTATAGTACAAAAAGGCCTGTTACCATTGCAAAACATAATTATAATTGTGATCTGCTGATCACTCAGTTTTAAAGTTTTGAATTTTGGACTGTGTTAATTAAGAATAACCATCCAAAACATTTCTCAAAGGCAGCTGCAGGATTTTTTAGCTGTGTCATGTGGGTCTTTTCTTTGTTGGCATTGTTCATAATCTTGCAAACCTTTAGACATTTACAAGTTGTCCGGTGTATATAAGGAAGACAGAAGTGTACAATAGTAACAAAGAAAATACTGATGATGTGGGTTTAAAATGGGGCATGTGCAAGTTTTTACCAAATTGTCAGTGTGTAACTTGAAAAGAAGCAAAAGTTTGTTTAAAACAAAACCAGGTAACCAGCAAGATTGCTTTCAAGAATTCAGAAATTCATGGTCATATTAAGGGTTTTAAATCTGAGTTTGATTAAGGGATTTTGAGTTTCAGATTTACATTTAGCCATGCTGATGGGAGTGTTCAGAATTCAGGATCATTCAGCAATGATTCATCAATGAATCTTTGCAACTCAGGTGAGAAAGTAGTTTTGAGTCATCCTGTTTCTAGTGCTGATGGATCTCTCAAAAAAGTCACTTGACAGCAAGATTTGTTTCCAGTTAGCAGTCAAGATCATTCATGGTCTTCTCCAGTATCTGTTCTTTTCTCTGTTTTTATTTTATCTTTTCATTTGATTATCTGCCAGCATTTTGCAAGATCAAATTAATTTTTTTCACTATGATTTAGGGGTTGAAGTATCCATAACGTGAACTAGAACATGGCACATGGGAACAGCCCCACAGTTCATGTTGAAAGTATACAGTAATAAGTGATACAAATAGGTGGGGTGCAATCTGCTCATGCTTTCTCTTCTCCTCTCAGTAAATCTGTACTCAAGATGTTGAATCTGTCTTGGGTTTTCAGTTAGCATGCGAAGTTCAGATTCAGTTACTTTTGTAACCGACCTGTGCTAGTGGACCTGGAATTTTTTCTGAGAGAAAATGTTTGATGCTTTTCCATAGAGCTTTCTTTAAAACTTTCCTAACCGTGCTTCAGACAGTAGTAATCCAAATGAGCTTAATCACTGTTGAGTTATGGTGCTTCTTGCATTAAGTATTATTGATGAGAAAGTGTTCATGAATTATTACTGACAGGCTGGATTTCCCTGAGGTACCAAAAGACTGTTTCCTTTTATTCTGAAATTTAGGTGCAGAAATTAGAGCAGAGGTTTGAGTAAAAAACAGTGAGAGATACTTTGGGGTAATTTTTCTCATTTTCTGTACTAAATCAGTGGTCACCACAATTCTTTTTAAAATCACATGTAGGTTTGTTGTACTTCGAGGAAAGGAGGTCTGTCTTGGGGATTTATCAGGACTGTGATGGCTAGATCCACTAGCTTCATGATTTTTGGTGATTTGTTACTACACTTGTATGATTATCTGTTTGATACTCTTATTTACAGAGCAAATGCGTTGTTGTGTCTGTTCATACCAGATAGTGAAGGGAAGAACCATCTTTCAGCCCTTGTTTTATCTGGATGTTGTCCCTATTGCTGTTTTTGAATCCTACCTACAAGAAAGAACTGGTTGGGTTTCTTCCTAACTGCTTAGGGACACAACTGCATGATATTTCTGTTATACTGGGGCATACGTATCTTTCTGTGATATAAACATGAACTTCAAAGTTTGGTATCCACATAACTCTTCCCTATATTTCTATCTGATAACTGACAGGAGTTTGTTACACAGCCTTGTATTAGACTAAGTATTTCAGAACTCAGCAGAAAATCTGGCATTGCTGGAGTAGCAGATTTAGAAGGTAGAAGGTTCAGGAAACAGGCATTCTCCATCCCGGATACATAAATAACAAAAAAGTAAAGTTATTAATGCCTTATCTGTCTTTCATTACCTGTCAGGTATTTGTGCTATGAGATTCTAGGTAGCTCAATGAAACAATAGCTTTACTTTCCGTTCATCATCATTGACACATCCTATTCTAACCGGGGAAATATTCGAGTCTTTGTGAATATTTACACTCCCAGTCTAAAACAATTTTATTTCCTTAGCAGGATTTTATCTTAAAGCTGTTGGTTTAGTCTTCCATGAAGGGGCCACAAAGGTTTTTGACTTACTGGTAAACCATCTTTTCCACTGGTCTCCAGTCAGATGCCAAGGAAAGAAGAATTAATAAGTTGCAAAAATATTGTCCAAGAACAAGCTAATGTGAGCTGGTTTGTGTAATATTTTCTCTGCAAGCCGTGGCAGAAACCTTGCCTTTGTTTTTTTTAATATATTATGTAAAACTGGCTTTCTGTTCTATGAGCCATTTCAGAAAAAAATCAGATCACTCTTCCTAAGTCAGTAATTTTCTAGTTTAAATTTAAGTTTACATTTACATTTAATTTAGAAGGCAATAAAGACGCAACTATGATTTTATTTAAGGCATAAAAGTACAGCAAAATTGTATTCATTATGTTATTCTTTTCAAATATGACATTTCAGTGTCAAGAATAGAAATATTTTATTACATAAACTTTATATCAAATGAAAAACAATTATGTTACATGCTAACCTTTAAATAACTTACACATTTGTTTTCATATATATTGTGCATTCTCAACAATATGAACATGACTGCTGTGGCCATGCTACAAATAGGAATGGGCCTTGGTAGTTATGCATATTTTAATGACTCCTCATAATAAGAGAAAACTGTTACCTTTTACCATTAAATCTTTTCTTCACAATAAATTCATACCCAGGACTGTTCAATGCATGAATTTCATCTTAAATACAAGCATTTCCAGGAGCATTTGCTTAATTTTTATACAGCTTATATTCTCTAGATTTTAATATTTTAAAACATTTGTGCTTGAGTTCCCACTTTGAACATCTAGATAGTATCACAGTGTGTTTAATAAAATAGTTTAAACTTGAAAAATGTATTTGGCTTCATGAAAATAAAGCAAAATGCTACAGTGAATTTTAATAGCATCCAAATTTCATCATCTATATCCAATATTCAAAATATCTTGTACTTAGCAGAAAGAGTACTTGCACACATGAATACTCTTCATGAGTACACATTAAATTTGCTTTGATTTTTCTCTAGTCCCAGTAGATGGAGCAGTTTTGAATGTTGCTATAGGACTTGAATATAGTAATTTTTTTCTAACATCATGACATAATTATTTCTTGTTTTTCTTTTTCCAAATGATTGATTTTTAGTTTGAAAGCATCATATGCCACCTACCTTTCCAAAAAAGCACAATCAAGATGACAATGCCCACCACTGACAGATTAACTGAACATGGCATAAGTCTTTCATTTTTATGGCATCAGTAAGAAAGAATTAGATTTAAAAAAATTTATATAATACCTTCCCATCTCCAATACACAGGATTTTCTAATCTCTGATAAGCAGATCTCGTTTTTTTTCCCCTCCAATCTTCTTATTCGACTTCTGTCATTACTTGTCAGCTTAAAAAAACTGAATCAATACTCAAGAAAGTTAAACTAAAACCTATTTTAAAGTTGAAGTTTTCTGACATGCGTTTCCAACTGGTAGGCCATAAGGCCAGATCTGTTATCTTGGAAATAATATAGTATCTTTATTTTTTTTATTCCCCCCCCCTTTTTTAAAAAAATTTGTTTTAATTACAGTGCAGCATCCAAGGAAAAAACTTGTGAAAGTGTAAATAGCTGTGGTAGTGGAAGCCAGTAGCCTCATATCCCCATTTCAAACAGCTGCTTTAGTAACTGTTTCGATCAGAAAAATAAGGAAATTAATTCCTTTAACAGGAGCTATAGATGCAGTTACAGCAGCAAAACAGTCATGTATACCAATGAAAACTATTTCGGTAAGCAAGGAAGCTATTACACTTGCATCTACTAGGATAGATAGGAGTGCTGTCCTGGTCTTGTACTTACAAATGTGAATGTTGGTGGCCATCTGTAGCAAATCAATGCTTGTCCTCAATATATATGCTAGAAGTAAGTTCGATGGTAGCAAGCTTGGTTTAGCTGACTGCCTAAAGCTCCCAACAAGTCAATTGCATACCATTTATTTATGTATTTATTTTAGCACAAAAGTGTTTTGCTTACCACTTGGTAACTGGAGTTGTAGCCATCATCATTATGTGAGACTTCAAACTATGCATAATTGTGAACATGCAGCCAATATTTACAAAGTATTCATATTGAAAATGAAACACCTTTTTTTCAGCAGCTATGTCACATGGCTCTATTTTCAAATATACAATATATTTGTTGGAATAATGTTTGTGTTTGTTGAAACAAAGCTGAAGTTCTAAACTGTGTGTTTATTAAGGTAAAGCTGAACATTTTATAATATGCAATGCTGCTTTGATAAATGTCTGTGGGTTCTTATGCCCCAAGTACTCCAGAAGGCGGTCTTACAAGCTTGGTGTGCCTTTAGCAAGTCATTACAAGTTCTACCTACTTCGTACCTCCCCAATTGTAATTAAAGCATGATAAGCAAATGTAGGCTCTCTGCTACCTGCAGTTCTTTTGTCTTCACTGGTTTCTAGTTATTGCCTTTGCTCTTGATAGAATTATACTGTTGTACTATAAATTATAGCAGTTACAATTATATTGCTGATGAATTTGTTTTCACAGAATTCAGTCCACTTAGTGATACCAACTCGGCCTTACTGACTGCTGTTTAAAGGCACACAAACGTTTTTCGCAGCAAAGAAGTTATTGCTCAGACTTGTAAAATTGTTAAGAAAGAAGATGACATTTTGTAGCTTGTTTTCTGATTGGAACAGGAATTTCAGGATAAGGTTTGCTTTGGCTGAAATAATTACATAACACAAGACTGGTATCCAGCATATATTGTTCCTTTAGCATAGTAGTTTTTTTAAAAAGGACATAAGAGGATTACTGATCAGTTCTTGATGAAGTATCTGACACTTGTATTTTCCTATTTACATTTAGATTCTTTCTTTGTCTCATTCTCTTCTTTTTTTTTCTCCTGATGGAACCTCACCAGCTTCAGAAGGTCGAATTTTATTTTAAATGTTGATGTTATAGATTATCACAGAGGAACTTTTAAGAAATTGGGCTCTCCTATAATTTGCCTAGTATTTCCAAGGTGCTTTATTTCAGTTACTTAAGTAGCTCAATCTACCTGTAATGTTAGAAGGAATTGCAGAGGGATTTCTGCTACCAAAAGGCCAAAAGTTTTCTTACCATTTGAAAAAGTTAATATATATATTTGTAGATTGGGTATAGCACAGTAAGCTTGTTTTTAGAGAGGGAAGAGTTGCAGATTTTCTTCATCTCTGCAGCTTAATGAACATGGGCCAGGCATCCAGCAAAATATTGGAATTGTATATGAAAACTGTCAAATTACACACTTTTCTAAGTAATTTTATCTGGGATGATGCTGAAATACAGCTTTTTATAGTAGATCATTGTCCTCTTTCCCAAATATGATGTCACCAATTTGATTGGGTTGCCCTCGTGTCAACTTCCCACCACATTTCTTTTCTGTCTTCCAGTGGAAAAGACTAGCAAGCCAGCAGAAATTATTCAAACTACTAGTTTTCAGAAAGAGAAAATATCTCAAGTCTATTCCTCTGACCCTAAGGGGTGAGAAAATGGTTAAAATCCATGTCAAAACGGGTCTCTCAAATCCTTCTCCTGTCTAGGTGAACGCAAGCTGCTATGTTCACCTATATTTATTTTGTATTTGTATGGATGTCTACTTACAAAATATTTTTAGGTACAACTGATGCATACCATATTAAGAACTTTTATCTTAAATATATTAAATCATTGAATGTGCAATAACTTGTAGGTTAATGAGATGAATTCCAACTGTTTTATCATTTGCTTAAGGCAGCAAGCAAATGTAAACAACATGAGGTGTAGATAATAGGTTATTTTTTCTTTTCTATATGATTATCTTAATATTTACTATATTCAGTCATATAAGATGCTAATTTTTAATACTTCTTTAGCTATAAGAATGCATGTTTGCTTTCTCTTGATTCACACAGAACAGATGGATGCTTGACTGCCTGCTAATCCACAACTGGAATGGTTTCAGCGGTTTCCACGTTGCTGGGTTAGAGTGGCTTTTCTAGTGGACTGAGAGGGCAGCAAGAGAGGGATATCATTATTCATCAGTATCCCAGTGGGATCGCTGCCAGCAGAGATTAATTTTTTCTGTTATGCTTGTAAAACAAGCTCAGGTGGAGTCTCTAATCCTCAGGGCACGGGTGGCAGATCAAGGAAGATGCTACAAAGCTAGTTAATTTTCAGATTCTAGGGGAAACAGAAGCTCTGTTAGATGTATAAATACATGATTGCAAATTTAAGTAGCTGAAATCCAAATGGGATCTTCCTAAGACATCTGGTACTGAAAATCTCTGTGTTCTTTGTCTTTTAAAAGAAGTTCTTAAAACTTTACACCAGAGGCAAAATATCTGCAACTCTCTTAATTGTCAGTTATCTTTCCATTTTAATTCTTTTTTAATGCAACTCTTACAGTGTAATTTAAGTGAATGCTTTTATTTGCAGGTAGAAAAAACATGGTATAGGTCTGTGTAGGAACACTGAATTTACAGTATTCTCACAAATTCATGTGCAGTGAATATCACCAGGAAGAATTATCACTTGCTATCCAAAAAGGGTTAGATCTGCCCTAGTAATGCATGGTACATCCCATTCGGGTAATGGGATGTTCGGGTAAGGTCGAGTGTAGTACAAGGGCATTTTTGCCATGTTGCTTACTATATCAGACCCCTGGTCATTCATGACAGAAGTGTTGATAGAACTTCCTCAAATCAACCACACCAAAATGCTGACAGATTGTCTATTTGTTTAATAGACTTAAGTATTTTTTCCTTTTACTGACTCTTTTGTCTCCTCAGGGATTACCCCTCTTCCCTACCCTTTTAATCATTAGTGTCTTCCATCTCTGCATTACGTTGTAGCTCTTGAGTTCTTCAAAATATTGGGTCAGATTTTCAAGCAATGTTAATCCACATAGTTACACTGAAATGAGTGGAGATGTGCCAGTTTTTCTCAGCAGGGAACTACCCTTATTGATACTTACAGCAGCTGTCACTTCCTCTTACAGTTGTGTATTTTTATTATTATATTAAACTATTTTAATTTAAAAGTGCTCAGAATGAGACCAGTAGCGCTGGCTTGCTGAAAAGACATTGTGTCTGGAGGCACCTTCCAAGTTTCCCATATATTTCTGCCAGTTCATTTTGTTCTTCTATTTTTCTGGGCTTGAGCCTGTCTTGAACAGAGGCTGCAAGTCATTTCACCACATGATGACAGGTATTCATGCCTGTGAACTTTTTATTCCCTTTTGTCTCTGGTCACATAGTAGTCTAGATCCGGAATTTAATCCAGTATAAAAATGCAGCAGTGTGCATTTGTGGCTCCCCACTAGAGGAGCTGCCACAGGTCAGCAGATTTGAAATCCAGTTTTCAACACACCGAGCTTTTAGTATGTGTGGGCCCCACTTCACAGCAAGAATTAGTAATGCTTACTGCTGTCTCCACACAGAGTATCATTAACTTAATGCAGAGATGTGTTAACTTCTTCCCTGGGTCTGGGCTCTGCACTGGAAGATCCCAATGGAGGATCAAAGCCAAGGATGGAAAATGATTGATTTCTTTCCCGGGGAAAGCTGTGTGCCAAGATCTGCTATTACAATTTTTATTGCTGTCATCATCTCAATCAGTAGTTGAGCCAGCTGATTCAGCCAAGCTTCAAAATGTGGACAAACATCCAAATGGAACTCAAGTAGATTTCTCATGACAATCAGACTTTGAATGTATACTCAGAGAAATCTTCCCAGTTTTATGTTAGCACATTACTGAGTTCATGCACTGAAAAGATTTTCTGTATTAGTGCAATACAATTAGTTTCAGTACAGCCAAAACCAGTCAGTTCCAAATCTTTCCTATGACTTGAGGTTACAGGGGAAGAAAGTTGTGGGTCATTGCCCCATCTAGGTATTAAGATTAAGAAAAAATGGGGTGATGATAATGCATCCAGAACATGCAGGTTCCAAGCATTCTCCTGAAAAGTAATAAGAAAAGTCAGGCATCTTGGAGAGGTGAAAATCTCAATTATACCATTTCCAGTGATAAAATGTAATATTCACATCACTTAATAATTCACTTTATAATGGAATTTGTAGCATTCCATTTATATTTCTTTGCTATGGTCAAAGTAACTTATTCTAGGTGAATGAAGTGTATACCATACCAGTTTCAGATGCTTGCTCTTATTTTAGTCCTATTTTAGTCTTCTTTTGCATTGATTTTTCCTTAAACTGTGCATGTGTTACAGGATTACTTATAATTGACACTTTAACTTTAAAACCCAAAAGTGAAGTAACGCCACCTCTGAAAGTTGTACAGGCTTAATAATATGAAAGTAACTACACATTTGGGGGGAAAATTCATGTATTGTAAGAACGTTTTTTATTAGAACTGGCCCAAAAGGTAGCACTTAATTATGATTGTGATCATAAACTTTATGAAATATGAGTTGTGAGAGTTAAGACTTAAAATCATGAATTCATTCCTTGTTTTAATACGTTTTACTAAAGTATGCAATTTAAAAAGGAAATTATTCTGAAAACAGAATGGTTCTACATTTTTTTACCATTTCATAAACCAATTACAATGATTGTGTTATCTCTTACTGTATCTTCCAGTACACTGAAAACTTACTTCTTTGCTATGCTTAGGAAACTTCAGAAGAAAAAGGGAAATGGTCTTTCAAGTTAGTATTGAAGTCCTAAGAACTTCTTTCCTATGTCAAATTCTTGTTATTTTATATAATCCTCCCTCTCACATATGCTAGCATGCTTGCATTTTCTTTTATCAGCTCCATGCTGAACCAGAGGTCTGTGATTTAACTTTGTACTTCAGAAAGTCCCAGATCTGCCAGGTCATTCTCTGCTACTGGTAGCTAATATTGCTGACCTCCTATTGCTCTGTGCGCAGTGGCAAAGGTCTTTCAGACTCCTGACCTCTGGTCATCAGGAATGTCATCAGTAGTTTGTAGTTTGGATGTTTTAAGTAAGAGGTGAACTTGTGAAATCTAAACCCTTCAGGGTGTTTTTAAGTGATCACTCAACTGTTTCATTGCCCTAGCTTGTACTTTTTATGATGTCTGTAATTGTAAAATTTGTGGTGTTTATCGTATGCAGCTATTTAAAAGCAAAAATCAAACACTTGTCTGTTTAAAGTGAGAAGTCTGAGATTACAATTGTATATGATTTCTCTGATTATTAACATGAGAACTTTGTAGGAACTGTAAGAACTTTTAACTTGTATGTTCTTATAAACTATGTGTGTAGGTCCCATTACTAAAATGTGCCCATTTTAAGTCCTGATAGTTAAAAATTAATTTTTACAAAGTAGCAGATTTACATAATTGCATATTGATAGGTATTCCAGCTTTCTCTCTTCAACTTCTCATGCTCAGCTGGAAATTTCCAATGCCCACTCTGCTAAGTCTTAAATCTAGAGACAGAGCCTAGGGTAGCCCAGCCTCACTGTTTTGCTCCTACCTAGTTAATTGGGTTAGCTTTAAAATTTGAATTCTATACTTTTTTTTTTACACATATCTTTTATCTATAAAAATGCATTAACCACTAAATAGGTAAAAAAGTTAGTATTTGTTTCAAAAAGATACTCAGCAGCCCTTATCCCTTGAATGCTGCTCTCCATCCTACACATACCTCTCTTTATCCCATCATTTTTCCAAAAGTAAAGGGTGAAGAGTACTCCAGCAGAGTACTAGAGAAGTGGAAAGATTATTTTCCCATTACCCAAGCTGGAGTGGACAGTTAGGGCAGGAGAGTCCCCAGTGGGAGGCACCAGTGCCAGAGAGGGAACCCCTTTCCCACAGCCAGGGACAGATGGCTGTTGTCCAGGTGCTGCAGCTCTGACTCCTCCATGCCCCGTGATGCAGAGGCAGGGACATGGCTTTGCTTCCTGCCTTTCCTCCCTGCCGGGAGAGCAGGTCTAGAAGGAAGGGATAGGAAAGCAACTGCACTGTAGGGTTAGCTCACAGAATGGTTTGGGTGGGAAGGGACCTTAAAAATCATCTAGTTCCAACCCCCCTGCCATGGACAGGGACACCTCCCACTAGACCAGGTTGCTCAAAGCCCCATCCAACCTGGCCTTCAACACTTACAGGGAGGGGGCAGTATACTGTGCCAGTATCTCACCATCCTGACAGTAAAGAATTTCCTTCTAATATCCAATTAAAATCTACCCTCTTTTAGTTTGAAACCATTTCCCCTTGTCCTGTCACTACATGTCCTTGTAAAAAGTCCCTCTCCAGCTTTCCTGTAGACTCCTTCAGGTACTGGATGGGTGCTCTAAGGTCTCCCCAGA